>QFFA01001275.1:0-10647 GCA_003316565.1 Russula foetens
TCAGCACCCGATAAGTCCGCCGATAAGAATAAAACTTACTACATCGTGCTCGCGAGCCACGCCATCTCTCGCTCATCGAGACCACTACGGCTCTGATTCTTGATGAGGGTAGCAGTAAAGCAGGGGTGATCGATGCCTTTTGCCTGTGCAGAGTATACCAGACAGTGAGTTTGTACTTCGGATTAGCCAGAACCCATTCAGAACTCGACTCACCATCTTCGCTCGAACCAACGCGACGAGGTTTTCGAACATCTCCGAGTCACGCCGGAACCACTCCTCCGCGGTCCTTTTCCATTTCGCGAATCTGGAAGGAGTGGCGCAACAACTCGTCAACGAAGAAGGGCCGAGGGAGTTTTGTAGGAAAACTAGCGCATACCTGCTCGGAATGTGTTTCATCCAAGGCAAGAGTTCGACCAAATTGGAGCCAGGCAAGCACGACACGGAGACGCGCATGACGTGATCGTTAATACGTCGCACGCATTCGTCTTCCAAGGAGTGTATGGCAGGCGTGTCGTAAACCGCGGTCATGATCATGGAGGCCGTGAAACGTCGCATGTGCAGTTGCCACTGTTCCGGGCTCGCGAGGATTCCATTCGCGAGCAGGACGGCTTCTGTCGTCTGTATGCTGTTAAACGCCTTGGAGGCCGACTTGTGCAAGCCTTCGTGAGCCGCCCTGCGCATCCGCCGCCATCTGTCGCAGTACATCAGCCTCGTCCAAGAACGCGTTGCAATTCCGTACGATACGTTTCGAAAAAGGGACTGCTCACAATGACCCATATTGGAGGAAGCTGACCTCCATCCCACCTGTTAATATTTCTGCTGCCACGATGAAACGGGGTCTGTCAGAGTAATTCCTGGCGCGCCTCCCGAGCAGATCGGCCGCGGCCTTCTGTGAATTCAATACGATGATGGGCCTTCCCAAGACGCTCAGGTAGACAACGTCTCCTGTGTTATCGTTCAAAGCCCAGAGATCATGGACGATAGGCGAGAGCCGAGCGTACCGTAAGCTCGTTTACATTCGGGAGATATCAGCCAACGCTTGTCGTTGAGCTGCCTGAGATTTCCCAGTAGCGGGAGGCCCCGAGGGCCGGGGGGAAGCTTACGCCAAGGGCTGCGGGTGTAGTGAAGATAGCATAGTCCGCAAAGGCATATCAAGAAGGGCAAGAGGGTTGGCCCGGGCACGCTCAGACAGCCGGCAATGAGTGCGAGTGAAGGAGGGAAAGCGGGAGACATGAAGGGGTTCTGTGTGGGTCGGCAAAGGGTAAGATAGGGAATGCCTTATAGCAGAATTTCGATAGATCATTATCAAGTAAATGTTGGATCATAGCCCTCGCGGGGTCTCTCCTTCGCAGTCTCTGACGGGTCAGTATTCCGAGGGCCGAGTCCCTCACCTGGTGCCTTGTTCCAGGGAAGCGGAACCGAGAGTTTGCTCACGCCACCGCCGCATATCGGAAAAGTTGAGAAACCGGGTTGAAGGATGGAAAACACCGGGGGGTGAAAGACAACCAGCGTGGGACTTTTTAGCGACAAGATAATAAGTATTTCTATACGATCGATGCGAACAACGGCCAGTTGGGCGCAAGGTCGGGTGATCGTGACACAATTAGTTAGGTTACTGCGTCTTCTTCTTCTCGCTATCAACTTGTCGGTCCTGCGTTAATGACATCTCTCCTGCTCGACGTCTCTCACGTCTCTCCCGCCCACGCGTCACGATAGACTTGGGCTCAAGGTCAGCGAACAAGTATTTGCAGACGCTCTCAATTGCCCAGCAGCCGATAAAATCGATGATCATAGACGCAGTTAGACGGAGTTTGAACTGTTGAGAATTAGCCGAGAACGAAAAAAACGCAGTCAACGATTGGTGACTGACCGAGTTGTCCATTTCAACGACCTGCAACCATCGGTTAAGTTCGGGGATGAAATCTGTCGCCCCTGAGAAGGCGACCCCACTAGCGCCAACCAGACCCCAATACAAAGCGCTGTTCTCCCGAATGCCTTCACGGAAAGGCCGACCCTGTATGCAAACATAAGGCATGGTGAAAGGGGTCAGCCTAGGTCGTGACTGACCTGGAAGTTAATAGCAAATGTCGAAACTTGCTGGGAGAGCCCAAGCAAATATACAGCCGTGTTGAGCAGATTGGCCTCAAATTTGGCTTCCAAATCTATGGGACCACGTCTGACTAAGATATCAGCATTGATCCAAGAGCGCAGGGAGCGCGACAGCGTGGCGAGTCCATGACTCACTCTTCCAATCCATGAGCCAACTCAGTAATATAGACCATAGATCCGATGTGAAGCGCAAACTGCAATAAGACGGAGAGAAGGACGTAAAAATTGAAAATATTGCTCAATGGCCGTTCGCGAGATAATTTCTCCACCGGCTGCAACGTCAGAATCAGGACACGTGTATAAGGTCAAGGTGCCGATGCCGACCTTCGCTCGGGAAATGCATAAAAAGCAAACGGACATCAACATTCCGGTGACTGTGACTTGATAATCACCGAACTTGATTCCGTCCAGATACTGCACGCTAAGGCTGTAGGCCGTAATCAGGCAATTTAATGCCAGGATCTTGTACATCTGGATGGTGGCGACGAGCGTGCAACGTCCCTGGCGAATAATGTGTGTGACTGATCGGAAAGATTCAGGGTCATGGGAATTACGAGAAATGTCAGGGTGACTCACTGGCAGAAACGTTGGATAGCTTCGATGTGAATGGCGCTGCGCAAGATGCATCACCTAATTTGATTTTTGGGACCTCCTCGTCACCTTCCATGTCCGCCAGTGAGTTTGTGATAGTGGCCATATCGAACTGACGGTAAGACGATATCAGAAGTTGGGGTGATACGGAAGCAGATACTGGCAAACCTTTTCCAAGGGATTCCTCTTCCTCGCCTCAGCTTGGTCTGAGGCCGCCTTCTGTTGCGCCGCAACGGCGTCCGGGACGAGGTGTGCAATAGCTGGTGGAACTGGAGGTGGCGGCTGGTTGAATCGAGAGGAGATTCTTAGCTGGCTTTCGTACACTTTCTTGATGCGTTCTAGGCGTTCTCGCTCCGCAATTTTGTGAAGGTCTTCAGGTGTTCCATCCAGAAGCGCTACACCAATGTGCGCCTGCTTAAGAGCCCCGACGTCGTTTGTACCATCACCGGCCATAAGAGTTGTATAGCCGAGTGCACGCAGGGAAGTGACGATAAACTCCTTCTGGGACGGGGACACCCGTGCGTAGACCCACGTATGCTGCACAAGTTGCTTCCAACTTGGCAGAGGCATGAACTGCTTCAAGGCGGCCCCAGTAACACAGATGTCATAATTATCCAATAGGGATTGGTCGAGCGGTTCAGTCGGGTCAACAGGAATTATTTTGGTCTCATCGACCGTGCGCCATTCGAGGTCTTCCAAAAATGAGCCTTTCATAAGATCGGAAGACGATGTCTCACTCACCTTTTTCATGTGCCGGATTTTCCTTCAAATCTAAAATTAGAGCTTCCCGGTCGACAATCTCAACGTCCCCGGCAACGTGAAGAGCTGTAAGAGGGTTATCTCCTGTAATCATGATACACTAACGACCACGTGAGCGCCCTCTTTTGACCACAATAATTATTACTGTAACGGACTCGGTGGGATGAATCGGCTAGCATCTTGAGTGCATCAATTGCATCCGGTTTGAGCGGTGAATGAAAAATCAAGAACCCAGCAAATTTGAGATGGCTCTCAACCTCGTCTCGACTCAGTTTCTTGATCTGATGAAATTGTCGGTACTGGTTCAAAACGCTTTACCGCAGTACGCACCCTATCCCCCGAAATGGAATCGTATTCCTTCATGCCAAGGGCAAGCACACGGCTGCCGCGACGCGTGTACCACTTGTACGTTTCGTCATAATCAGAGGGAACCTGGGCCAGCATAGTCTTGAGCGTCTCCGGAGCCCCCTTGACCGCGACCAAGCCACGGCCACCAGGCAATGTAGAAACCGTCGACATCCGTTTCAGTGCAGAGGAAAACTGGAAGCGGCGACGGATTAAAACGACCGTGCGGTGGGGCGCAGATGAAGCTGCGGGCGCTACACCATCTCCGTTACCAATTTGCCACTCAAGTGCCTCGAGTGTTGCCTTTTCCATGGGGTCGCCTACAACAGTTCCGTCATCTAACCGTACCAGCGCATGTGCGCCTGCTAGGCACAGGGTCGTCTCTCTTGAGGTTGCTTTCACGTTCACAAGTTTCAAGTGATCTGATGAGCTGATAGACGACTGAGGGAAAAAACCATCTTGTAAAAGGAAAAGGTACGAACTCGACACCGGCAACTCCTTCGCAAACAAGGTTCTCTGCTGTGATCGTGCCAGTCTTGTCGAAACAACAGACATCGACGCGTCCTGCAAATGGAATACGGAATGGCTCTGTACAGAAAATTGCTGCAAAGAGGTTGAGGCACAGCTGCCGAATTCAGCCAACGGAGCCTTACCAAATTTGGACAGTGCCACCAAAGAAGCGTTCACAGCCAAGGACAACTCCATAGGTAGTTCCGGTGGTACCACACTCGTGATGATTAACACGCAATCAAGCAACAGTTTTGATTTTTTCAGGCCTCTTTCGATACCTGAAATCATGCCCGGTTAGTGGAACAATCCTTCAGCAGTGCAAGAGAAGCCTTACCCTTGACCCAGACGTACCAGCTTGCAGCAATCGCAAAGATGAGCAAAAACCCGATGAACAGGAACGACTCGATATTATTCGCAGATACACGCTCTGTCGAGAAAATCATCGTGCGCACGAGCTGTCCTTGAGCAGTACCGAATCCGGTACGCAGAACAACGCCGAGGCAACCACCGTCAGGTGTGCTACCTAAACGAAGGGGCAAAGATTAGGCGAACAGCACCATATAAGGATTCACATACCGCCATGACTGCCTTGGAGGAGTTTTGTACCGCTGAACAACACCGCATTCTTGTGCTGACCATCTGCATCTAGCTTTTCACTGGATTCTAGGAGTTCTATGGACTCTTTCAACAGCGGAGTTGACTCGCCGGAGAGCATCGCCTCATTGACGATACACGTCCCTTGAACCAAAAGTATGTCCGCGGGAATATTGGTTTCTGACTGGTGGCTGCGGGCTGCATTTGATTAGAAGTGTGAAAGACGGCTTTATAAAGCAATACGTAGATACCAAGAGAAACAACATCGCCAGGAAGTAACTCATCAGTTTGTAACACAGACCACTTCGAATCCCTGAGGACTTGGATAGGGAATGGAGCGACAGACATAGTGCGGAACTCGGTCAGAGTTTTGAGACGCTGTAAAAAGGAGATGAGACGATTAACGAGTAATGGTCATGAGGTATACCTACCTGCCAAACAACTGTGCATTCGAATACCACGAGCATGAAGAGGGTGAAAAGGCTGTAGTACCAGTATTCGTCGAGCATCCAGAGGGCTACGCAGAAAACTTGGAAAACGAAGAACGGCGCGGTAGCATGTTCAGAAAACAATGTGCTGAAAGAAGGAATGGGGATGTTGAACTCGTTTTTTCCATACATTGACCGGAGGGCTGGAAGAACAGAGCCTTTCAGCCCCAGCGGTTGGCGATAATTGGCGAGAGGAGGGTGTGTGGACGACGGGTAAGAGAGTAAGCCAAAAGTGATAGGCTCGACGGAATGAACAGAGTAGGTATCTTGTTGGTAGCTGAACGAGTACGTGGACGGATTAGAGGGGACGCGTTTGACAAGGGGAACGATTTCTCCCTGTCCGCGATGAGGCGCTGGGAGGATGCGAATGCAGTCCGCCTCGGCGAGAGAGCGAGCCTGATGTTACTGTTGGCGATTGTGATGCGAAAAAAACGTGATAGGCATACACACCTTGCGAGTCGTAATCCAGGCCTTTGCCTTTGCACTCCAACGTGTTACCAAGAAGCTCAAGGCGTGACCAGCACCGAGCAGGACACAAGCGAGGAAGGTCCACTCCTCACTTTTTATCCAGTCGTCGTATCTGATGTGGTACGCATAGGCCAACAGAGGGTAGAATGGGAGGAAAGGGACGGCATATAAGTGTTGCCAGCGAGGTATGGAGACACGTAGGTCTGCACCAGAGATTTCTGATGAAACGATGTTTAGGGAGACCCTAGGTGTCATTTAAGGATTGGAAAATGATCTATGAGGTGGATGGGATAACTTACATGACAGTCGAGGGCAAGACTCTGACTGACGCGTCCGGTGTTGTGCAAAGAGCAAATCCGGCTTGGCATTCGTGACCAGCTGTGGCCCACTGATTAGGTAATCGACCCACACCTATCTGTTACGCCCACGCCCCGTTGCTTGGTTGAACCAAAGAAATGACACGAGGTCTTTGCTTCAAAAGCCCATTGGGTACTTTCCCATGCCTTTCCTCTCCCCCTTTCCCTTATCATGTCGCGCCCTTCCTCGCCTGTTTCTCAGTCAGAAGAGACTCCAACCCGCGATGCTGGTCCCCCATTCGATGACATTATACCCAGCCTTACCGTAATCTTGCGATCTTCAGACGATGTCGATTTCTTCGTCCTCAAGCCTATCCTCGCCAGGGTCTCTACCGTGTTCAAAGACATGTTCGAGTTGCCCAGCGCTGCTCCCGACAACTCCATGGAATTCGACAACCAACGACACGGCCTCCCTGTCATTGAAGTGACAGAGACGTCGAGCACCCTCAACATAGTGCTTCGCCTTTGCTATCCAGTTGAGAACCCGGATCTCAGTAATCTCGAGGACATTCGTCACTTCCTCGAAGCGCGTCGCAAGTACATGATCGAGGCCTTTGACCAGAATGTCAAGGATGCCCTTACTCGAGCCGCCGAGTCACACCCCTTCGCTGTATTCGCCCTTGCCAGTCGGTATGCACTCGACGATGTAGCAAATGACGCCGCCAAGCGAATGCTGTGCTTCCCACAGGCCTATGTCTCAGACCAGGCAGCCTTGAAAGATATTACAGCGACACAATACTATCGCTTGCTACAGTATCGCCGTGAATGCGTTCGTCGGGCGATCACTGAGCCCCAGGTCATGTGGTTCAACACCCTTTCATCCTCCTTTCCACCCACTCCGATCACATCCCAGTCCTGCCGCACGCAATTTCACTTTTTCTTCGTCTCATCTCCGCCTCGCAGTCTCTGGGTTCCGCATTGGTGGACCAGATACCTGCATAAGGCACTCCAACTTCTTAGAGACCGCCCACGCGGTAGTACCGTCACTTCCCCTGACATTCTCGAATATTTCTTCGACTGCACTGCGGATTGCCAGGAATGTCAAGAAGAAGGGAAAGCCGCTTTAAGGAGATTCAGTTCCGCATTAGCGCAAGAGGTGGAAAAATCCATTGCACAGGCATGTTTCAAGTCGCTTGACCCGAGCACTGGTCGCTGATGGGTAATTGCTAGGTTCAGAAACCTTATTGCGAACCTTGAATTTATCGAGCCCACCGAAGGGGCCAATGATGCTATTGTCACGGATCTCCGAACGAGTCCATGATTTCGAATCGACATAATACCATTCGAAAACTCACCACCCATCTTGGTGCCAGCATTGTGCGCTCTACTTGTTCGGCAGTTCTGCGGTATTAATCCATATTATAACAAAGGACCCAATTCTATTGACGTCAGTGGCGTCCTATGAGTTTCTTTGGGTTGGGAAGAGTGCTCTCCGTGACGTAAGCCAGTATTGAAGACCACAAGACCACCAGAAACAGCACCGTATTAAACAGCCCTTTACACCCCAAGCAATCGGACACATGTCCACCAACCCCCAAATGTAACTTTATTCAAGCCCTTATGGGATCTACTACCCATTCCACTCACATATTGTATGACTTTATGCTGTTCAGAGATCGACGCAGCTTTGGAAACAGTACAAGAGATGATATGGATTGCATTGAGCCCTATTGGAGGCAAAATCCAGCAAGAGCGTGGAAACGTCTCCTCAATACTGCCCGTAAGGGTGCAGCACACTAAGGTTTAGATGCTCCACCGTTAAATTGTGGTGAGATGATAATTGATAATAGGACCGAAGTCGTGAGAAGGGAGAAACCAATGTCGTCTAGGCGTCGGATTATGGTGTGGACCCCACACATGGCCCACGTGCTCGGCCATGTGTCCACCATGAGCTGCAAGCTGCGCGAGATGTGTTGGTGGCGCTGATTACACCCCTCGTGTCCAGACCATAAGCTGACGAGAACAACGTACTATGTCGATATTTTAAGCTCATGACGAGCGCAGGCCCCTGTATTCTCTTTAGCATGCTGGATTATTGGATAATCATTGGGACATGAGCGCTGAGCCCCTACGACCGTTTCATATATATGGCACCTATAACCTGCAGGGAGAAATGACCTTTTTGTCTGTGCTGCTGTCCTCGTGCACTGGCATCACCACGGTCTAAACTCGCTTTGCCATGTCTCCATAAAGGTTTGATATTTGTCGTATTGAAACTGAAATCGCGAACAGTAGCATAACTCGGTTGGGCAGAAGATTTCGCCCTTCTGCTGTCGGTGGGCTGTTCTTACTACATTTCACGGTGGACGTGAGCAGGTGCCTAATTATTGAAGTACCAGCTGAGCAATTGAAATCTAGGAAAGTGGGTAAAAGGCAATTTTCGGGCTTTGGGTTCTTGTGTCAATTTGAGTTGAGAATTCTTCCGAGAATTCTGGTGGTGAATTCCGAGTCTCAATCGACCGCTCCGTACCAAATAGGAAATGCCCCCTTACTGCATACGCGTTTGTTTCTTGCATGCCTCCGTGATGTTGTGTCAAAATGGGTCTGGTTATAGGCACTTGTCTTTTGGTGGTGTTTTGAGGGAGGAGTTCCAAAAACAAAAATCATGCATAGTCGGATGCCGGAAATGTCCGCTGTGAACTGTAGTTCGGCCCAACGTCCGTTTCGTTCGTCTTTGTCTACAGTTTCTTCTATTATTTACATGTCAGTGCCAAGTGGTCCATGAAGAGGAGAATAATAGTGACTACAACCAAACATCCTACAAGTAGCCTGAGTGATATGGAAAAATACTCAACATGATATTCATTACCACCGTACCAATAACCATCCTACCATGGCACAGGTGCCCACGGAGCCACTACGCGGAAAACTTTGGACATACCGTCCACGCTAGCCAAGTACACGAGATCGCTCACGCCAGCGTGCAGTGGACACCCCACTGCTGTTACCGATGAATGGCCTTAGTAGTGCACCCGGGCCGTACTCCAGGATTAGCAACTGCGGCAGCCTGCCCGTGATCAATTGCAGTCGCTCCTGTGGCGACACATTGCGACACATGACCCACGATGAGCTGGATAACGACGACGAGGTCACCCTTCAAGTTCGCGAGCCAATCTCCGAGTCGGATGCTCCATGCCCGACCGCTTTGCCTACCTAGATTTCCTCGCCAGTCTTTACTTCCCCGCTCACCTCGACACCCTCACCCATAACATGTACGTTGCCCCACCTGAAATTCCTTTCCTCTGCATGTTTAGCGGCCGATGTAGGTACGTCACCGTTGGGTGAGGACACTAAAAAGCCCGTACGATCGGAAAAACTTTGGACCATCCGGTCCATTATCTTGTAGTTCTAACAAACAAATCACGCGTGGCCGTGGGCAGACGATGTGCTAGTACGGTCGGCCAACTCAAAATCAAGCCCAGGGATCGTAGTCCAGGTCATTAAAGTGGACGCCAGCTGGGCGGGGCGGTCTAGAAAGACGTGACTATGTGCGGAGGCGCGTGGAGATGAACGCACCCTCTATCGAAACATGCTGATCGAGGACGTAGTCGCCAAATATCCGACTCGGAGGAGCTGCGAACCTGGGTCATCCGTTTGTTTTGTAGTTTTGTAAGTTTGTAAGTGAGACTCGGAGGACACCGAAGATGTGCGGCCACGTGATTGGAAGAACAATATATAATAGTTACTCACGACATCCAGCTCTGACATTGCATCACGCACTGGCACGATCCTGCGAAGCACCAGAAGCACCGGTACAATAATCTGCATGGTATAGGGTGGCGCTACATAATCGAGATCATCGGGGCAGTTGGAAAAGTGACTTACGTTCACTATAAAAGAAAAAGCAACTGAATTTCAGTAGTTTGACATACTGAATGGTGCAGAATCACATTAATTTCAGTCGTTAGCATACTGAAAAAAAGTCGCAAAGATTTCATATGACTACTGACTGGGTGCAGATTCGTTGAGTTTAATATGATTTTAATATGATATATACCTGAATTTCATCAATTTTCATGCGTTTTAGGTACTGAAAGTCAGTAGCTTTTTCTTTTATAGTGGTTCTACGTTTAGGTTTACGCGAGATGGGTCCCCTCTCGAAGGTGAATTATATACCTCGAGTCTCACGATTGCCATCTGTTCGCCATGTTCTTCAGACGAGACAAACCAAAGAGGCTTGTCCACTGTGCTCGTAGTGTGGCATTTGCCATATGGTGCATCGAACCAGATCAATATCCATATACTACGGATCGGAACAATATATAAATATGCACGCAAAGAACCCCTCTACATGGCCCAGGCTACGAAAGATGTGTGTGTCGGAGCCATTCAAGTACATCAGTAGTTGAGAACAATGGGAAAAAACTAGTACAAGGAGGAGGAGGGTATCGTATGGTTCGTAAGAGATAAGTCGTTGTCGAGGTCAT
>QFFA01001277.1:0-14257 GCA_003316565.1 Russula foetens
CGAATGTTGCTCTGGACAAGGCAAGCCTAAATCCCTCGACAACACCAGAGAGTGAGGCAGGTACTCACGTTGTCACCTGGGATGGCCCCGACGATCCAGAAAACCCACGTAATTGGTCTTCGAAGTACAGATGGTTTGTCACGGGACTCATTAGCCTCAACAACCTCTGCGCGTACGTCCAAATCTTCCCGGTGCCTACGCAACACAGTATCACTTATGCTTGGCAGGACGTACTCGTCGTCGTCACCCTCCGCCACCGTGCCTTTCATCGAACGTGCGTTTAATTCGCCGAGAGGGGTTTCCTACTTTGTTACGTCCGCGTTCCTCCTGGGCTATGTGTTCGGGCCCATGTTCTGGGGCCCGGGCTCAGAAGTGTTCGGGAGGAGAGCGGTACTCATTCCGACGCTCGCTGCATACACACTCTTCCACCTGGGCCAGGGCCTCGCTCCCAACATGACAACATTACTCGTCACGCGCTTTCTATGTGGATTCTTCGCATGTGCACCGTTGAACAACTCGGGCGGTGTCATAGCCGATATGTGGGATGCCGCGGCACGAGTGCCCGTCTCCAGTTTTATTTTCACGTCTCTCTTCCTTGGCCCTGCACTTGGGCCGACGGTGGGTGGCTTGTAAGCTCTCTTTGTATGATCGTCACGATGCATTTATCTGACTACTTGTCCCCAGCATTGTTTCCAGCGATGCCGGTTGGCGATGGGTCTTCTGGGTGGAAATGATCTTTGCTGGCGTTTGCACGGTAGCATCGTTTTTATTCATGCCGGAGACTTATGGGCCATATATCCTGGGACAAAAGGCACGAAACCTATCATTCGATGTTTGGATCACATACTGACATCTATCGTAAGGCCAAGCGCTTACGAAAAGCGGATCCAATCAATAATAAAGATCTTCTGGCAGACGGCGAAGTGAAATTCTCTGTAGCAGCCTTCATGACGCAAACAATTTTTCGACCTTTTCATATGCTCGTAAAAGAGCCGATCTTGATTCTCGTCACGCTTTATATATCCATGGTCTATGCCGTGCTTTATGCACGTAAGTCGCACGTTCTATGCCTTCGTTATCTACTACTCACTACGACCTCGTCAGTATTCGAGGCGATTCCCGTCATCTTCATCGGTCATCATGGACTTACGATCAGGCAAGATGGAATTATCTTCCTCGGCGTCGGTATTGGGACGACAATCGGAGCCTTAGTCGACTTTTTGGTGCAAGGGAATAGATACAAGGTCCTGGTGAAGGAGTGGCACGGCTATCCACCACCCGAACAACGCCTGTATACTGCAGCCGCCGGAGGTTCTTTACTCGTCATCGGTGCCTTCTGGCTTGGGTGGACGGGCGCATACACGGCAGTGCCGTGGTATGTTCCCGCGCTTAGCACAGTCGTGATCGGCGCGTCAATTAGCATGATATTCATTTCTTTCCTGGTATGTTCACGTACTATTGAGCATTAAGCCATTCAAGTCGTTTATGCTAATCTCACTTCCGTTCCAGGGCTACCTTGTGGATACGTATCTGTGAGTTTTCCGTAGGCGACTTGAACGCAAGAGTACTGAGCGCCGTGCGCGTAGCATGTTTGCGGCGTCTGCCTTTTCGATCAATACCATGATCCGGTCTGCGGTTGCGGCCGCTTTCCCTCTATTCACGACACAAATCTTCGTTAAAGTGCGTTTCAAACAACCCTTCCTTCAACGTTCCCCCCTTTGTGCTGACCCAGCGCGTATGTAGATGGGCATACAATGGGCTGCAACCCTCATCGGCCTCCTTGGACTCATCCTGGCACCTATTCCGTTCATCTTTTTGAAGTATGGAGTACGTATTCGCCAGCGCAGTCAGTTTGCACCTTGTACCGTGAGTGGAGCAATAACCTCAGCTCTCGCATACACACATTCATGGCTTGATAGGACATCGAGATAGCCAAACAACTCGCGGCCTCGAAGGAAGAGTGTTATAAAGAGGTCGTTTAGAACGAGCGCTCAGGCATTGATATGAAAGTGTTACGAATTTGCAACGCCGTTTACCTGCATCTTCACCACAGAATTTAAATGGTATGCGTTGACAATTCGCCGCTCATAGAACTCTGCACGTTGGGAAGGAGAGGGCTGTCGCGAATGGCGCGCGCGAGCGGATCGATGAGATACTACTTACACTCGTTTGTTGGGATGTTTATTTTATTTATTTATCCTTCCTTAGCGAATTTCATATAATGGATACACTGGCCGTCGTTTATTTATATAGCCTTAATTGACTTTTGTCATCTCAGTTCCCGTGTTAACCCACACGTTCCGAGGCCCGACGCGTGCCCGGAACTCAAACCCCGAACTCGTAGTTTGCAACAAGGGCGATACCATGCCGAAGCAGGGTGAGGGTTAGATCTCATTTCCTGCGGCAACGGACATCCGAGACACAAGAGACAATAATGACTGACAGAACATCCCTCTCGCTGCTACCCATTTCTCGGATTCGCATCTTTTGTCTTTGGTGGCACATCGCACCACGGGCGGACCGTTTTCCAATCTACAAGAATCTGTGGCAAGGTACAGGGCCCTCGGGATTTCACAAGACGCCTGCGCATCGTTCCTGAGTCTAGGACGGATCCGCAGTGATCAGTCTACACAAGTCTCTCTAACCTCAAAACCGAGTATGCGTATGGCCCGGACTTGGACGCGCAGTCCCTGAGCAAATATCCTGGATAATCCGCGACCCCCATTCGCCTCGAGATAGGGATCCACAGTGCCCTACCATTCCGGTCTATAATTTGCTAAATGGATCGTTCGTAAACACCAACAAGAGATCGCGACTGTACATGTGCTAGTCGGTGCATCTACATCCGCGAATTATCTTTCTAGGGTTATGGGATATAGAGGGCCACACGAATGTGAATGACTGAGAGTTTTGAGACGTACGAGCACGATGGGCTTCCGGGTGTTCCAGAGAAAGAGTGGGCACACGAGGGAACTTTGGATAGGAGCAATTTTATACATGTGAACGTCGTACCGAGCCTTTTAAGATGTTACAAGTGTGTTACCATGTCAAGGGTAACAGTAAAGTGAAACATACATAGACAAAAGAGAAAGGTAGACAAATGGACGAGTCGTAGTTCGACGCAATCAAAGTAAGACGCGTGCGTGGTCACGCATGCCCAATCGCGATGTCGAGACACTTGCTACAGGAACTTGAACTTGAGTTGTATCGTAAGATGTCGTAGCCGCGAGACAGAAACTGCGAGAAGGATACTTAATTGACTTCGTGAGGTAACAAACCGAAGAGGAAAAGAAACATCACATGACAATCACGTGCCTGAAAGCACAAAGAGGGGAGACATCTTGCAGACCGAAATCCGTCACACTCCCCACTACATTAACACCATTGGAAGCTGTACCTGAACTAATGAAGGGCAACACGGCATCACATGATATCACTGACCAGCCTCACCTTTTACATACCAATACAACAGGATCCTGGGGCCGTCTTATGCATGCCAACGAAACCCTCCAAACAGCACTATGAAGGCAGTACCGTACGATACTCGCCTGTCCTCGCTTTAGTTGTTTTCTCTCCTTGCACACTCCGAGGACCCCGGTGCAGACCTAAAACTGTACATACGTCCTACCAGTTCTCTGCTATCGTAGAACTCGACACGTTTGAAGTTGAACTGTGGTTGAGCTTACTACCGCATAGGCCACATGCAACGTACCGGAAGACGCACATCCTCGAGGAAACGTCTCGCTCGCTAGCACCAGTCGAATTGACGCGCAGATATCTTGGAGTGCCACAATGCAGTGGCTATAATGCGCGCTCCTCGGCGAACCTTTAGATCTGCGCTCTTGCCATTGCACAGTCCTACTGTGTCCGCCACCATATGGGATCAGGAACGTCCGGCCGGTTTCCGACTCCCACACCCGCATCAAAGCGTTCGCGTCACAACACGTTGAAACCGCACCTGCTTGGGAGAGGGCCACGGAAATCTATTTGAGCATGCGGCGTTTAGGTGTCCAAGGTGAACCCACTCGACATGGTACAGAGTACAGACACCCTACCCAATCCGAAAGCTTCCGTAGCAAGTATATAAGGAAGGCACCAGCGCGCGCCGTGTGTGTGCATGTGTCAACTGGAGTACCACGCGGTCTCCAGAGTTTGTGTCAGCTTCTAGAGTACAGCAGGCCCTGAGGTGACCATCTGCCAGTGTCCGAGTCCATACCTGGATTAGGCGGATAACTAATGTCGTACATGTTTCGGTTTGTCACTTCCTGTCACGGTCCTTGTGCAAGGATAGGTGTTAGGCCAAGGAGCGCCGAGGACAATCCAAATCCCCCAGGTGGTGTTAATCTAACCATTCCAGTAACTCTCGGCTCTCACGATACCTTTCACTATTGCGCTTTTCGGACTTAAGTGAAGTCACCCTGGCGGCTGGTGTGTGCCGCGTGCGCGACCTGCCCGCGCCAGTCCACCATGGCGCTTTGAGAAGCCGCTTCCATTATAACCCTGACCAATTGGGCAGTTCACATCAGTTCAGTCAGCATGCTGTTGCGCAGATTGACCAATGCTATTCAAAGTAATCACCTTCTATCACAGTATTGGAGAACTCGAACCTTGGACGCGTGAAGCAGAGACAGATAGAAGAAAAGGAATCAGCATCATGATTACAAGTACAGTATGTAAAAGGTCTGGCGATGAAAATGATAATCGACTTGCCTAATCAGTGTATAGCTCGTTGGTGCACACGTGTATGCAGCACACCACGGCTGGATATTTGCAATCGCTATCGATGAGTCTGAACTTAAAAGGTCACGAGATATGGAAGGCATGCTGGTAGGCCCAGGGCTTGGGAGATGTATCAGACAGCCCACTGTCTCTGTTGACACTTTTTCTCTTTGTAGGCCATGGTTCTGAACTACGCAGAGTCAGCAGATACAGCTTAGTTGAAGAGTTGTGGAAGTGTGAGTTCTGTTTGGCGTCAATCTATTTAGGTTGATCATGGGAAATTCCGAAAGAATTCCGGCTGCATTCAATTGGTATTGACAGCTGCCACTGGCACTGAGCAATTACGCCCCCTTGATCAAGCACCCCTTCGACAAGTGACCAACATGTGTAGGAGACCCCATATATTGAAGGGCCATCCATCTGACTGCTGTAGGTTACCTTTCTGATCTTTTCGTTGGATTAACGCACATACCCACTGACATGTCACTGGCATTTTCCTTGTTCTCGAAGTCGAGTACCCCGAACTCGCCAGACGCCACACCGGGTCAGCCCAATGAAGCAGAGGGTTCACCTGTGGTGAAGGGTTCGTTCTCCGGTTAAGCCTTCCTCGAAATAGCATTGCTTATAACAACCGCTCAGACACGACAGAAGATTCACAGACAGGTCCTTCGGGGCCAGCGAAGCTAGAAACGGAGCCCGCATCCACTGCAGACAAGTCTGAACCCGTTGTTGCTTCCACTGGTGGTACGGCATTAATCTCTATTGTGTTTCATGCAGGGCCGGAGGATCTCCGCCAGCCTCTTACTGACACCTCGCTTTCCACAGAACTAGAAAAGAAAGGTGAAGATGCTCCGGCCGCAGAGCCTGCTCCTCCTACGGACTCCAAGGAACCTTTCTCGACACCAGCGAGCGACGCATTGCCCGGGGCTCCACCTGCCTCCGAGTCGACTGACCCCCGCCCTGTTGCGATCAGCAAAGAAACCGCTGCCACGGGCGCCACTCTCAAAGGCGATTCAACTCCGAAATCAGATCAGGGCCCTGATCCTGAAAAAGTCAGGGAACCAGAGGCCACGACGACAGCGGAAGGACCAGTTGATCCTAACACTAGCGAGGCTGAACGCCAGCGGGAGTTTGAGCGCAAGAGGACCTTGAGAATACACACCCGCCTCGCGAAATTCTTTACTTGGATCCTCCTCCTTGCTTTCGTTATCCTCCCTGGTACATTCAGCAGAGTCCAGAACAACCAAGCCAACAACCAAGACAACTTGACAAACCCAACGCAGGAGAGCACTGCCACTAAAGTGATAGACGAAATCGCGAATCTTCCCTTGTACGCCCTTCCTTTGCATACCTTTACCCTCCCGCCTCTGATTTAAAATGACCTCTACCTGTCGTTTTTATCGTCCATTTGCCATGCGACGATCAACCAATAGACTCGCGATCGGTTACGTCTGTTGTGTCGCCAATGGATGCGTAATCAGCTGGCTCTGGTATCACCAGTCGGATGACCCCGAATGGCTCTTCAACAACCTCTTCTTCGCAGGATTTATCAACGCCTTCTCCGGATTGCTCACGACGTTCGTGAACATCTATGGTGCGCAGGGCGGCCAATACGGCGCAGCCAGCTCTGCCACTCTCGCTGTTGCAAGCACGTGCACCGCCATCTATGCTGTGCTCACCGTGGTCTACTACAGGAAGCGTTCACGCCACCGGTATCAGCGGCCGAGGCCCAACAGCTCGGTTGCTTGAGGTGGTTGATGCGGACTGCTTTGTACCCCTCCTCCTTGGATTCGTGGGATCTGTACATTACTGATTTATCAAATGTTAGCTGTTGTACATTGAGAGCGTTCATGCTTACCGCCTACATACACGACTACATATCATTTACGAATCTAATGACTATCACCGAGCGCAGTCATTTCACTGACTTTACATACATACTACGTGGTGGAGGGGTGTAAGGTGTTACTTATAAAGGGCATATTTCGAGATCAAGATCTGTAAGGAACCAAATAATACCAAATGGAGATCTCATGACACCATATAGGGAAACCGGATATATATGATGGGGTAGATAAAAACAGCACAACAAGTACGGTTCGGTACTGGCGCCGTGACAATTATGTCTTCCTCGGAACAATCTCCTTTATTGAATGTCTACAGACGCTCGCCTTACCGGTCCTTATACTCAAATGTAGTCGAAACCTTAAGGGCCGAGGGTCAGCCATCATGGCGTGATTCTTATAGATGGTTCCTCTTCCGCTCCTGGTTGAACGTCTTGTTGCTGTTCGTGCCAGTGGCCGGAGCTGCTCACTACTTGAGCTGGGATGCGCCTCTCCGCTTTGGGTTCTGTTTCATTTCGATCATCTCTCTTGCAAAGGTGTGTAATACTAGTACTATGGCAGTATTGCGGGTTTCTAAGCTCGCGAATCTCTTCTCAGTTAAGCGGCGATGCCATCGAACAGATATCCCTCTTCGCCGGGCCCACCATCGCCGGCCTGTTGAACGCCTCCTTCGGAAACGTGATAGAAATCATCGTGGGTATCACCGCACTCCTCCGGGACGAATTCCAGATCGTGCAGACTGCCGTGTGTGCTCTACCATACTTTACCGTCCGACTTATGCTCACCACGCGCAGATGCTTGGCTCTGTCTTGTACAACGTTGTCTTTGTCTTGGGGTGCTCCTTCTTTGCTGGTACGTATGTCCCACAGCCTACGAACGTGAGCTCACCACACGAGGCGCTACACAGGCGGAATATACCAGAAAGAGAGCCTATTCCATGTGACGGTCGCCCAAACGTCAGTATTCTTTCTTGCTCCACTGTGATCTTTGCATTCTGACGCGAACCGTTCACAGCCATGCCTCAGTGAGAACCCACCGGCAGTCATCCTAATTTGCACTTGTTAACGGGGTCGGGTAGATCATGACTCTTGCGTGTATCAGTACGCCCATCGCATGTGGATATTATCCTTCCTTGAGTTATTTCCATAGCTCTCGTGATTCCCGCTGCGTATCATAGCGCGAAACGTACCACTCCTCCGGGCGGCGGGAACCTAATTGCGCCTGTATCGGTGGACCCGTTAATCGGTGTTCCTCACGGAGACAGTCGAGATGGTCTCTTGATCATCTCCCGCGGCACTGCCATACTCCTACTTGTGGTTTATATAGGCTATCTCATCTTCCAGCTCAACACGCATGCAGAGATCTTTGCCGAGATCCCAAGGCGAGGTCACCTCGAAGAATCCGTTCAGGAGGTGGACGAAGGAGAAGACGACCCAAAGATGAACGTCGTGGCCGCTGTTCTGGGGTATGTTCGCGCAATCGATTCGGTCCCATTTTTGCTTCATTCCTGAACTCCTCAGCCTATTAGCCGTCACCGTTTTCACGTCATTCGTCGCTGACTCCAGTGAGTAAGAGCTGTGTTGTTCTGCTTTGGGCTGGTTCTTGAGTACGTCCAGTGGTTGGTTCGATCGAGGAGACAGCAAGTAGCCTGAGAATTCAGAAGTCGTTCATCGGACTTATTCTCCTTCCTATTGTCGTGGGTTCACAAAGCGTTACCTTTTTTTCGGGACTTCGCTTGACAGGATCTACAGGGAAATGTGGCCGAGCACGTCACATCAGTGCGCATGGCTATGAAGGATAAGATAGGGCTTACCATTGGCATCTGCGTCGGGAGTTCGATCGTATGCCATTTCCTCCTGTGATTCCCTCTGTTGATCTCAACGGTTTTGCGTCAGCAAATCGCCACTTTCGTCGTGCCGCTCCTTGTTGTAATAGGCTGGTTGTGAGTATGCGACACCTACGTGATCAGATGCCGTTTGTTACTAGTAACCTGACTCGTTCCCGTATAGATCTGGCCACGACCTCACTCTGTTCTTTGACGATTTCGAGGTGGGCACACCCTTCCTTATTTTTGATATTTCATTACAACCCCCACTTTTTCGTGACAACTTAGACGGTGGCCTTTTTCGTTTCTGTGATGCTCGTCAACCTCCTTATTCAGTAAGTTGTGCCACCCGAGTCTCCTTTCTTCCCTGCTGGCTTGATCCGCTTACCTCTCTCGCCACGGCACTTTTTCAGAGACGGAAAATCAAACTACATGGAAGGACTTATGTTGATCACCTTATACTTTGTCATTGCTCTTGCTTGTGCGGTTTCCTCTATCCTTGTGTCTCGCTGAGCTAACCTATCTTTGGCTTGGGTGCCAGTCTGGGTCTCGTAACACTGCTTCACGCTTCAAGTCACAATTCCTCGAAAGAAAGTCCGCGCTCGAGTCGTCGCGCTATTTTGGGTTATTGGTGTAACTGCTACGCTCAGTTGCTTCGCTTCTCCGGTATCATTTTGTTTCTATACCCTGTGTTGTTGTATGTCTCACAGACTTGTGCTTCTATTAATGTTCGAGTAGTACTTTGACACATCTCGACGACGAGTGCTCGAGGGCATAGTACCCGAGCTATATATTGATCGCGTCGTCATCTCAGCTTGGCGACCTACTTTTTCCATGCCGTGCCTTGAGAAGGAAGTGGGCGATGGTGATTACTGGACGTATGAGATTTGATCAAGTACAATGACAAGATTGCCGCTAATCATCCAGGTCCATCATAAGGTTAAATTGAAGGTGGTCCCGATGATAGGATACCTTATGATAAGGTTGAGCCGTACTGGAGACCGTGTAGATTCAAAATCCGTTTGGGGTCCTTGATCAGGTGAGACAATCCTGTCTCCGTACTGAGTGGAAACTTGGACCTGCAAATTTCAACGCTAGCCTGATGATACAACACGCATGAATAAAGGAAGGTGTCTTCAGCATATCAACAAGAAAGAGTAGAGGACTCAGGCCTGATCTGCTTAAGGGCCACTCACCATCAATACCAGTCCACCTGATCCTCATTGATGTCCCCGCGTAACAGTGGCCCTCATCATAAAGGACAGTGTCAGAAACACCTTAACAAACAAGTTGAATGGTCCTCCACCGTGCAATTTTTGCTGATCCATTGAAACGCACTTTCTCCCTGAAAATCATTTATCATACAATCTTGTCATAATTCGTGAAGGAGAACGGAGGAAAGGGAAAGACTCGGAGGAGGAATAAGCAGATTTCGGTTTTGTCTCATTCGTGGCGGTATCGAAGGTGCTGTACCCGTTATAGCTTGCGAATCGCATGCAGTGCCTCAGGCCTCAAGGCCTCAAGCTCAGCTGGTTCTCGCGTCCGCCCGCTGTCACAGCTCGCTCCAGTAGCGCTCGGCAAAGGTCCCTATAAGCGGCGGCCGGAGACACGTGACGCGCGCTCTAGTGGTCGTGCTACGTAGCCGCGTGATACCAATGTGATTTCCTTTCTAACACCGTCGTATTCTTATCCTCTTTCCTCCCTGCCCACATACTAGTAACTCATTCACACAATTCTCGACGCCAAGAGGCTTCCTCTTGCGTCTGATTTTTCGTCTTCTGATGGTTCCTCACATGACCTTGCCCAAACCCCGACCAGCGGCATCACAAGTCTCGGCCACCTTGGCCAGGGGCGAGAGATGTCAACAAAACAGATCACAAGCGCCAGATCGAATGTAAACGTGCTGGAAGGTCAGCGGAGTCCAAAGCTTGAACCGGAATTCGGGCGGATCGCGTTTAATTTTGGCGCCGTCGGCATGTGCTCAACATTCAACGCACGGTCCCCACGATCATCTCGCGTCCCGGGCATTTCAACCAACCGGTAGATCTCACGACTTTACTGATGGCTACTTGTGTAAAGGATGCTCTTGGATTTACTGTCTGCTCCTCAAACATTGAGTTCGTCAAATTTCAATCGTATTACAGAAGTCGCGACGTACGTGCAAGACGTGCACTAGCAAGCCGAACTGTATTTGTATTGTATTTCGTTAGTGGGGATTTCGTAAAGCTCTTTGGGGTTTAGCCCCGGCGCCCCGTTGGGAAACGGAAATGGCAACTGCGGCTAGTCCCGAGGCCTTTACGCCCTTCCCCTCGTGCAAGGTGGTGAGAAGCACGGAAGGAAGGGCATATATCTGCAGCCGTGGGTCTCGCCACACTGTGGGTCGAACTCCCCGCGAACTTCTCTGATTCGGCTCTTGCATCAGAACACGCAACATGGCATCGTCCTGGACTATATATAACCCAGACTCGCGACTAGCAGGGGATTTCAAATCCTCAGAATCTGACACCTCCCCTCCCGCCCACGCTGCCGCCCAGACACCACCTCTCTGGAACAGCACCGCCACCCACCCAGATCACTCAGATCTTGCGCTCAACTCGCCCCCAGCTTCATCTGAGGTGTTGCAATCGATCGCAAAACTTGCGAATATGGAAGTGCCACCAGCGAAGGGCCGAACGGAACCCGATTCATTTTCATCCAATGTCGTACGATTCACTCCAACCAAACGTCCCCGGATGGAGGCCGCCAGTAAACCTGTGCCCACAATTGTATCTGCAACGTCACTTCGTGTCGATTTTCGAGACCCCGCTGTGGCCGCTCCCTCGCGCGGGGATGCCCTCTCTATAGGGCCACTGCCCGTAAAATCCGAACCTCGACCTTCCTCCTCGCTTCTGCGAGCTACCCATTCACCCGATTCTCTGCGTTCGGGATTGCCGCCAGTGTCTACCACTCCACTTTATGATACCGACTGGTCCGCGCACCACACATCCACCACCGATCGCCCGGACAATCCCTCGTCCAACGTGGTCGGCTTCTCCCTCCCCACACATGAACAAGTCGTTGCGCCTCGGACATCTTCATCGCTGGGCACGGGTGATACAATACCACAGATCGCAAACTCTAGTGAGCGCGTGGTCCCCGGTACAAAGCCGAGTTGGACCCTCGACCAACACGTACTTGAGCCCGCTTCCATCATGAACTCTGCGGCGGTTGCCCCCATATTGGCAGCAACGGATGTGACCCCACCACTGGGCCCTTGGCCCATCGAACCCAACCCAATCTCTACGACAGACATCAAGAGCACCAGCCCGCCTAGCATGGGTGCTTCCCAACCAACACCAGTCACTCCACTTACGACCCTGACTACAGGCTCCGAGCCTAATAAACAACGAAGGCGGCCAAGGAAAACAGCAACGTGGGTCTCCGCTGGAAGTGACAGTATTGTGCTATCACAATACACGGAAATGATGTTCGAAGATGTCCCAACATCGTATACCGTCCTCTCGTGCTTCTTCACTTGGATTCTCCTTGCCGGTTTCGTCGTTCTCCCCGGTACATTCGCCACTCTAGAGAGCTTCGAGACCCCTTCGGGCGAATTCGGGAGGATATTGCGCACCATACGGCATCTGCCCTTGTACGTTCCTTTCTAATTTACCCCTTCCCCTTCTTTTTAAACCAGGGAGAATCCATATCCTCTCCTGGCCCTTTCTTATCGCTAGGTCTTAAGCTAACGTGTGGAATTTGATCAATAGAATGGTGGTTGCCTACGCCTGTTGCGGCGTCGGCGGCTTTGGGATGTGCTTGCTCTGGTTGCGGTGGTCACACAACTACGTGTGGCTTCTTGGCAATATATTCGTCCCAGGGATGCTCAACGGCCTCTCCGGTGTGCTCTCGACATTTGTGGGCATCTATGCCACGCAGAATGGCAGATACGGCCCGTCCAGCATCGCGACTCTTGCCGTTACCGGCGCATGCACCATCATTTGCGCCTTTCTCACAGCCATCTACTCATTCTGGAAGCTAGATGCCGTCAAAAAGAAACATGCGCGCGAGACGGAACAGGTGAGAAAAGTCGGTGGTGAAGTTGGGGAGGTGCAGTCCCCCAAGTACTAGTAGCCGGGCCGCCATATGATGACGACAGCCTTCTTGGTTTTTCTTGGGAGGGATTTTGGTTTCCATGCGTCGCTGACATTTTATATCAAAATGACACCACTTATATGCTAGTCTTATCACCCGTTCGGATGGAGGAGATGCGAAGAGTACGTGAAGGTTTACTCGCGCTTCCTATAGGGGCGCTGGTTGTGAATTCCGGGCCCTGTCGTCCTGGATTCCATGCAGTAATATTGGGACTTTGTTATTCCCCGTTGGTACAAAAGTCAACATAGGAGGATATTGTCCTTCCGGTGCTACAGTATGTGGTCAAGGTTCACTCCACTTTCGTTCGCGCGGGGCTGTCGCCGAGCCACCACATGCTGATTACCCAGCGCAAGTGGCGCACTGGCAATTGAAGGGGGTAAACTCGGACCGATGTGGCCCGGATGCAGTGGAGTCGGCGTCAACTCTGCGCGCGTGCTTGTTCAATTCCACTTTGAATACTGCAAGAAGAACATCAATACCAGGAAATATTGTCTTTTCAGGTGAAGAACAAATCTTTACTGGTATTGTTGTTGGTCCACATTCAAAGTGTGAAACAAAAACTCATTCATTGCCCCCAAGATCAGCGCTAGTACGTGTCCGAACTGGAGTTCGATGCTCACATCTGATGATCAGATTTACCAGATGTTTCAATCATAGCCGTCACCACCGGAGCGCTTTGTTTTATTGTTTCTGGATAGGTTGGCCCTGACACTGCCCTGACACAGTGGAAGCACGTGCACCGAGCACGGCTCTCATAGCTGTGATTGTGATCGACAATCTGATTCTGATCTGTCGAGGCTTCGGAAAACGGAAAACACAGCCTCCTCCACCAAACACGACCACTCGAAGCAGCAGGCATGGCTGACACAATCTCGATTTCCTGACGCTGCGAAACTCTCTCCGAACTTCCAACCTCTTGTCTCAGCACCGCCAGCGAGCGAGGTGCCCCACCACTCACCTCGACTTGCGTGCCCCCCCCTACCCAGCTACGAACCCAACCACATACAACGGAGTCCTTGAAATGGGCGCTATCCTCAGAGATGGCTTAACTCATATCACAGATGCAGACCCTGAGGTCTAGAAGATTCTGACAGCCGGCGCCAGCGCTCATACACACCGTGACGATAGCGGTACTAGGAGGAGGTCCAGCTAGCGCGATTGGTCTGTAATCGAGGAGGGTAAAGCCTGAAAGAGGTATTCAGGTGGAGAAATTTCACGAGGGTGGGTTGTATTTTTTTAGAGGACCTCCTTCCCTGCTATGTTCTGCAGACTCAAGTCGAACAAATCACTGCCACGGAGCCAAAGCAGTCAGGCGGGCCAACGAACCCCAGCTCGGTGGCACAATCAATCGCGAACTTGAACCTCCCTTGTCCCTGTCACCATTCTCGTCGTTCCTGCCAAGTTGACCACAATCTAAGCGCTGCTGGTGTTCACCGTGGCTTTCTACAGGAAGGGAAGTGATCACCCATCTGATATCAGTAGGCGGGGGGAATACCGGGCTGTCCATGCAGTTGATGCGGACTACTTCGTTTCTTTTGTGGCTCGTGTACTCGTGGCCAACTGATTTGTCGAGCATGAAATATTCTGGTAATGCCCTGGTACGTCAAGAATGACCATGCTCATCTCTCGACTGTTGAATTTCCCACCATCAAGGGTATAATTGTTTCTAGAAGACAACCATTTTGGGATGGCACAGCGCCACATCACTACAGTACGTTAGGCATCGAGATGACAC
>QFFA01001278.1:0-24050 GCA_003316565.1 Russula foetens
AATTTGATCCAGTTACCATCCTCATGCGAGTCACAACCATCGACGGACATACCATTCGGAAGTATGACCTACTTCCTCGACCGGCCGCGCTGGCCGAGCAAACGGTGGATAGTGAACCCCGCGGTGATCAAAATCAAAATCAGGAGGCTATTCGCCTCTCTAGGCCGGCAGACAGCCCATGTACCCTCCCGGCCCGACCTTCACAGACGATAACCGTCCCACCGTCATGCGGCAATCTCGTCGTCGGGCGCAACGGGAAAGGATTCTGGATGGAGACGCAGAACTTGACTTGTGGCCACAGCACGTTCCCCGCGCGGTGCTTCGTCGGCTTCGACGTGGAGAGTCATCTCGTCCCAGCTCAGGACTCACAGCCGGCTCAATGGCAGAACGACTTGACGATTCGGAAAGATGGGTTGTACAAATCTCGTGTCGGGCCAGGGGAAGTTCACGAACGGAAGTACCGGATACTGACGTCTTCGCTTGAGGACACGGTTGGTAGGATTGCTATCGGTGGGCGCGATGGGAGATTTCAGATTTTGGACTTCGCTTGACGGGTCAGTATGTCAATCGTCACTTGTTGTAAGCCTCGAGTGGTCCTTTGTATTTACCAATACCAATCGACGATGTTGTTTGTATCTCCCCGACTCGGCTTATTTCCTTAGAGTGATGTTCGTCATATATCGTTGCGGTATCGACATAGTCGTGATCGGGCGTTTCCGAGACGGCCGAAAAAGTTTGCTCGACAACAACTCGACAGCTATCCCTCTTGTCCGTTGTGTGTACGAGAAGCATCTGGTTCGTCCATCTAGTCTCCTTGGCGAGCATCATCGCCTATCACCCTTTCCCCTACTGCCTCTTGGCCATCACCGGCATCACCGCTGATCTGGATTGGTGACATCCGTCACCAAAGACTCCCGGAGCTGCTGATCGATTCGGTTTAGGCCGTGCGATGACTCGAAGGACAATTGACACCCTCACCGATGGTACCCTTTTTCATCACCTGCGAATTTGAGATATTGGACATCTGGCTGATCCCATCGATTGAGATACAATATTAATAACAGGACTCGAAGGAAAAGAAGTACGGGGAGCTCTTGAAAGACTTTTTCGAATTTCCTGTAGGCGGATCCTGACCGATCTTCGTGTCGCAACGTGTACGAAAAGCATTAACATTCTTGGGTGGATCTGCCCCACCTCGTCGTCGACGATCACTCAGAAGGCTTTGTATTTCCGGGGGGGATATGGAACCTCCTCCTTTTGTCCGTCGATCATCTTGTCTTGTCCGAGTCGATCTTTGCCTTTGGGATAGTCCCCGTTCTGGGTGCGTTGCACAATTCATCCGAATACTTCTGTTCTCGTTTCGATTCCCTCTATCTCGCTCTGACCGAGCAGCTCGACGACCACCTCGAAGTCCACCCACTCGCATCGTTCTTCCCGCTCTAACCAGTTCCTCATTCACTGACGTCAACGGGCACATCGAGGGCCTCGTCTCCTGTCTCCCGAATCAACGTCCCTATGGTCAACTTACGTCGAAATAACACCGTGTAATCAGCTGATATTCGACAACTCATTTCTTCATGACATACGGAAATGTTCAAGGCGCACAATTGGGCAGATACGCAGTTTGATGGTGCCGCCGCTCAATTCAGTCTCGTCGTCTCGAACAACCGAACGCTACTTGGATTTCTCATGAGTTAGATTGGCAACTTTCGTTCGATGGATGGCTCAGGTCTGTGGCTCGTCGCTGCCTCTCTTATCCACCTCGGAACGCCTCGACATCATCATCACCGAGGTCTCCGTTCAACTGCCTTGGCTGGATGACGTGGAGAACACGCCATGGTCGGAAAATCCTACGTACCATTTTCAGCTCTGAAAGATCCGGACAAGGATACTATACTGCTCGTTGCGCCTGCCCTGCCAGAGCTCTCTGGAGAAAGAGTGACGGAAGTGTTCCCTGCGCTTCAAAATCTTACCCTCAAGAATCTGGGCCTATGTAGGAGGCCTTCGGGCAATCCGTCGCTGCACGACCACTCTCCCGTCACCCTGCAACTGTCCTCAGTTGGGAAAGAAGCCGCGAGTGAGTGTGTGGGAGGTCAAAGGTGGATGGGTGCCTTCCGCCTTTCTTCCCACTACCGTTCCCCGCGTTCACTGCCTGCTGCCATTCGCCTCTACGCCCTTTTTCTTTGACTCTTGGGAACCCTGTTACGGTAAATTTCCTCTCACCACCATAATTTTTGTTTCGTTCCATGCCATGTGGGGACTCGTTCGCGACCGCCGGGACGCTGTCCTGTCATTCCGTGTGGATCGCCGCTCCAGGACAATCACACCAACCCGATGCTACATGGCAATAATCTTCAAAATCGTGTCAATCAACGAAACGCCACTTGGAAATACCAATTAAAACCGGTATATAAGTATGCACAGAAAGGCCCGCCCTGTCGCCGCTCGATCTCGTCATATACCAACGACTTGTGTGGTCCTGTCCGGCGAGACCGACAGCTTTCTCGAGGTGTCTGGCGAATTCTTCAGGTGGCCCGACACAGGAAATATGACAAAGAAATATACGTAAACCAAGTACGGATGTAGGTCTGTTGGCTCTGCTCGTCGTCATGGAGGTTTGGAACATTTCTGGGCCTTTCGGAAGCGGTAAGGACGTATCGTCAGGACGAGATCGGATATAGGAGCCATTAGGGGGTGTAGGGAGGTATCCGACATTGATAAATAAAGAGTTAGGGAATGTAGCTGTAGAAGGGAAGGGAGATGGTAAATACGACATGAGTGGGAAGGAGTCCTTGCAAATATCAAAAGAGCTCATCGCCCTCATCATCCGTAAACTCAACCATTAGAACCTCCTCTAAGTAGGCCATTAGTACTACATGAAAAAGAAATTGGAAGTGGCTATACCTGTTTGTTCCTCTAGTGTTCCTCTTCGTCAGTGAACTCGACACAAAGTTCCGGCAGATCTGGAGATTACCATGAATAAGGAGGACACAAAGGCAACGAATAAAGGACCGCTTACCTTCGCCCTGTACATTCTGAGCAGCTAGGGATCCACCCTCGTCTTCATCAGTGAACTCGACATAAAGTTCCGGCATATCTGGATACCACAATGAATCAGGATGACGCAAAGGTAAAAAAAAAGAGGACCACTTACCTTCGCCCTGTACATTCTGAGCAGCTGGGGCTCCATCCTCATCTTCATCAGTGAAGTCGACATAAAATTCCGGCATATCTGGTCGGGAGTTCAACCGATCAGGAAGAAGGTAAAAATAAGGATGATCTACTCACCTTCGTCCTGTACCGTACGAGCGACTCGAATTCCATCTGCGCCTTCACACGCGTCCTCCTCGGGGATATCAATCGTATGGCGGTGAAGGATATCTGAATCCACTACATCGCGCAGCGCATTGTAGACCTCCCAGAATGAATCAAAACCGACTGCATGACTGCCGATCTGAGCATAAGCTGAGTATATATGTTCCTCGCAGTCCGGAGGAACGAGGTCGAAGATCGGGTCGGTGGGTGGGGCCCAGTGCTGTTCCGCTTCCTCTATTAGTGCGTCCGGAACGGTGATCTATGAAAACTGGTGTGAGGATTCAGGACCTTCTATTTACAATGTTGACGTGCCTTGTAGTCGAGGGCGTCTACCGTTTCCGGATTCTCGTAGATGACATCTGGTATGCCATTAGGTACCATCTTCTGACGTTGTGCCCTTCTCCGGGATGTGTTGCTGCGGTACACGTATGAGTCGGCCTCCTTCTGGAGCCAAGGGATGGCCAGCCAACGGAAAACGAGCCTTTTTTTCGATATCCCATAAGTTTTGAAAAATTTGTCAATATGAAACATTGGGACGTACCTATCCGCAATATCGTCAGCATTATACCATTGATTCGTGATCCCTTTCTCCAGAATATCCTCAAATCCGGGGGCCCACGTCTTGCGGAACAACCCCCACATCGGTCCGTGGTTTCCGTAGTTGATGGTCGAGTCGCCATGCGTCCATCGGTGTTGGTTTTTGTCGGAAAGTTGAGGATCGAGGGTATGACGAATATGGGTATGCGCATGCGCAACGTTGTGGTTTTCCGTACCCTTACCACTCTGCGTGACGCGTGGGACACCTGCTAGTGTGTTAGATTAGGCTTGCGACAAAAAGGAGACGAGAATTGAAACGTTCCTCCAAAATTTTGAACTGCTTTGAGGTATTGCGCGCAAACGTACTTCGGGTTCGAGTTGTTCCACCAAATCTCCAACCAAAGTATTTTTCCGCTGAACCCGTCTACGCAACCATGCCAAAACAGTCCAAAGCGCTCCCACTTGTCGTGTCGGCTCATCGCCCAAAGGTCGTTCACGCCGACAGCATAGGAGGAACCAGTACTACGTCGAACGGACCGATTCGTGCGCCTCCCTGCAGCTGAATCTGGTTTTGGGAGTTTGAGGTATCTACGTATTTTATCTCTGCAGTTTACGGTCTCTTGAGTTCGTGTGAAAAGGAAAGAAGGCTGATAGTTCACATACCTTGAAACGTATATGTCGTACCTATTACGGAGGAGTGTACGGAGCGTTTCCGCACCCGCACGCGGAAAAATCTCCCTTATTTGAGCAATAGGCTCCGCAATCGTGTCAAACGTGTGTGCTTGTGAACGGGCACTTGGGAGGCCGAGAGCTTTTGCGTAGGATTTCAGTTTTGTCTTCCTAGATACCAGACGTAAGAAGCATATTGTAAGGCGACAAAAGACATTCAAGACGTACCTTAGACTATAAGATTCAGTATCATAGTGCTTTTCGAGTAAAAGTACCATCTTCTCGAATGAAATAGACTGCTGATGAAACCGTCGAATATGTGGCTCGACGAGCTCAAGAGGTGCTATGAGAGACGTTCAGGAAGCCGGGCTACAGGAGAAACATGGGAAAAAGGCCCACGAGCAGGTTTAAACTGGTTAGGCATTTGGGTTGGTGGAGAAGAATATTGAACAAGAGGAGCAAAAAGTTGGGGGTGTGATGGATCAGCATTTCAGATTGTTAGACGGTTGATAAAGAAATCGTTGGTGTTGCCCGCTCACGGCGTTCCGCACGAATCTAGCCTGGTGCTATGACAGCATTGGCTAGCATTTCTGAGGATTCGTACCCCATTGCCATCGTTAGTGGTGTGCCTGGTCTAGTTGACACAAGTTGAATTCAGTTCAGAACGCCGTTCAGGTAAACGCCCAAAGACGGTGATCCTCGACTGTTCTCTCTTTAACTTGAGCACTCTCAGCTTTAGTACTGTACTTACAAGTCATCGTCGTGGACTAACAAGCCCCTTTTCACTTATTTTCTGTTCACATCTTCGTCGACCTCGTCTGCTTCCAGCTCGTCCCGCCTGCCTCCACACCAGGTACGCATTGGGTCGATGGGCGCCTCGCACTCTCCGCCTTGGATACCACCCCATACTTCGGGTCGACGGCATGCTCTACAGTACGGGCAAACTGCCGACGAGAGTGATGCATCAGGTGGTGTTGTCGAGGCACCTTTCTATGCTCAGCCTTCAGCAATGAACGCCGCGAATTCTGGAAATGGGTAAGGCTCAATGAAACCCTCAGTATCAGGTGACCTCTTCGTCACTTCGGTCGAGTACCTAGGACGGAAACCACTCTCCGCGCTTCTTTTGATGAGGAATGGTCGAAGAAATTTTGAAATTTGCCGCTCGTTGCTCATCTTGAAATTAGGCCAATAAAATAGCGATTTATTCGGAACGACGCGTTGGCCATGCCTAAAGTAGGTCTGAAGCTCATACCGCGCGTGGAACCGAGGCCGTCGAGCGTGGAGAGCTCTTCCTGGAGAAAACGACGACCCGGATCCTTCAGTTCTTTCGGATCCAACCTTATTGGCGAGAGGCAGAGGACTCTGAACCTGAGTATCAACACGATGAGGGTACGTCTCCGGGGGATCAGACCCATGAGATATCAACCAAGCTTGACTTGAGATCGTCTAAGTCGGAAATAAGTTTTGACCTTTTCGGAAAGCTAGCAAAACGGAAGTGGAGGCGCGAAAATGCCTCTCGTCTCAGAGAGAAAGGTGTGGAGGAGCCCGTGCGTGTGGGAAATTGATGTAAACTCCGACCGAGCGAATCAGCCTCGTTGTATTAATTCTATCGCGTGTCCCATCGTCTTCGTCGTCGTCGTCGTCGACTAACCCTGAAGCCCTTTACCCCACCGGAATGCACATATCTTTTCCTCTCCGATGATGGACAGCATTTTTGCAATTTCTTTGGGCTTTGCTCTCCGCCTCGTTGTAGATGCCGCCTCTCCCCACAACGTCCGCATCGGGGGTTCCCTCGTCGGACTCTGGGAGGGTGCCGTTCTCTATCATTTTCTTGAAAAGTGGCCCAAGTCCGTTGATCCTTACGTCGGCTTGGGCTTCCGCCTATTCGTCGACTTTCTCTTCACAGAAAGCGTCCATCGCCTTGCCATCGTCCTACTCTGGACGGGACTCGGCTTCGTCCTCTCCGATGTCACCCCCGCATTTTGGTACGACAAAAACCTGCGCAGATTTTACCGTCGCACCCGTCGCTACGTCCGTGATTTCGACTGGAGTTCGCTCCAGTTTCCCCTGCCGTCCAGTGCCATCTCCCGCGTACGTTTCTACGATCTTCCGCCCTCGACCCCTCCGGTCCAGGGATCCACGTCACCCCGCACACGGCCCATCCCACCCCAACGCAGGCACAGCGTCCCGGGCAACTTCCCCGGCTATTCATACTCTTCTTCCACCGATGCCTCCAATCAACCATCCACCTCCACCTCCCAGCGGCGCCCCGTCCCCGCCACCTCCATCCCACCCAGCGCCCTCCGCTCCGTGTCGAATCCGAAGCCTTCCTCCTCGTCCTCGGTTAGCTTTGAGGTCAACCCTCCCGCGTCGGAGCCCGGCGACGGTGAGGATTCTTTCGAGAGGCTTGCCGCGGAGGGTGCGCCCACGCCCACTCCCAGACCTGCACCCCCGGTCATTGTCATGCCCGTGCCCCTCCTACAGGTCAACAGCGCCCCAATCCTGAGCGCCGATCCAACTTCCTCCACCCTGACCCCAGGCAACATCGACCTCCTCCCGGAGATAGTCGAGCCGCGCGAAGACCTAGACCCGCCGCCTCCTTTCGACGAGCCGATGGCCCCTATGGATGCCGCAGCTGCCCCCCGTCAAGCGCGAGAATGGGGCCAGGAAAAGCTCACCGTGCGAAATCTGGACGTATCCGATGCTGGCAGCGCCCGCTCGAGCATCATCTCGGGCGGCGACCGTAACTCGATCATCGTGCGCGCGGACTTGCTGAGGGAGCAGGCGCGCGCCGAAGAGAAGGAGCGCGATCGGCTACACTCGGAGCAGAAGAAGGCGTTCAGCGAGAAGCGGTATGCAGATGCGGTGCGGCACAAGGTCGAGCAAGAGGAAGCCAGCGAGCGTGCGATGAACCTGCACCGGCGCGCGGCGGAGCGGTATTTCAAGGGTACGGCTTTCGATCCGTAGTATTTTCTTCTTATTAGCTCACACGATGTCTCCTGTCGGTCGTGTGTAGCGCATAATCTCCAGCAAGAAGGACGCACGATCGACGTACATCGTCTCAAGACGAGGGAAGCGGTTCGTAAGACAGAGGTCGCGATCCGCGATGCGCTTGTTGCGGGCGACACGCGCCTTCGCGTCCTTTGTGGTCGAGGAAGACATTCGGACAGGGGCCTTCCCGTCTTGAGACTCGCGCTTACTAAAGCGATGGAAGAGTACGTTGACCTTCTCTTGTCTCAGCCGCCTCACTGACCTTTTCGTCTAGTCATAGGATAGAGTCAGAGGTAGATCCAGATAACCCCGGCATCCTCAACATCAAATTGCCTATTGCCTGACTCGTGATAGATTTATTTACGTACCGATTGTACTGTCTTTGTTATCTTGCTGTGATCACAGCCGTATGCTCGATTTCCTGTTTCTTTTCACGTGCACGAACCTATATTCTATTTTGGGGTTCACCATCGCATACTCTGAACTGTTGTGACGATTGTCCGAATGTACTGTATTACTTGGCTTTTCCGAAAACAACGACGTTTCCTTTTACTTTCCTCCGTTCTCTGTACATATTGGAAGTATGCCCAACGAAACCGGTTCGATATTTCTTCGAATATAATGATTACAATTCTGTGCGGGAATTAACAACTACGCAATGCTCTGTGACTTGGACGTAAGAGTGCAGGGTATACAAGAAAATCCTCGAGCCTTTCAATGTTTGTGGGCATGCAGGGGTTCTCACGATGAAAAGTGACAAGGGTGAACGAGGTGGGAAGATAGGATGGAAAATCGATGGCTGGGAGGGTTTTGCAGCATACAAAAAGCCTCAACTTGATTGACCCGCGGTCCGGATGATCAATACACGATGTGGTTTCAAGTCTCTACAAAGGAATGGCGAGAGCGGATGCTCGAGTACTCAGGTCGAGAGCAAGAAGAAATGAAATGCAGTAGCAGATGTGTTTTAAGTGACCCCTCTAGACGATGTCCAACAAGTTAGGGTATCACGTCGTCGAGAATGGTTCCCTTTCCCCCCCAACCATCACCACCACCTCAAAATGGAGGTCGTCGGATTCGGCGCGGAGATGAAGTCACGGTGGGGACTATCACTCACACATTCTCATCTCACCGTCGCAAAGCCGCCCGTCGAGATCGAATGTGGCACCGCCCCCTCGCAGTCCTGCGCCGCCGTCCTGTCCGAGGTGACCGTGATGACGACGTCAGCGCCGACGCGGAACGTGTCGTAAAAGTCAAAGTAGCAGCGCGTCGGCGCCTCCTGTGCTTCTTGCGCGACGGGGTCGATGCGCACGCTCTGCACGTACGCCGCCGCTCCCCGCGGGATCGTCACGCGCACCGAGCGCGCGTCGTACCCGTCCACTCTCACCGTCGTGCTCGTGTTCAGGTATCGGTTGTGCACGGTGTACTCGGGTATCATCGGCGAGAGCACGAGGAGCTGACTCGTTCCCGGCACTGTTCGTTGTTGTTGTCGTCCAAACGGAGATGATCACAGTGACTGTTAGTGCCACGGTCTTGTAGGTGATGGGCATACGGCGAAGGACTGACCTGGATAAAGGCCAAGGAGATGCCAGACGAGCAGCGAGGCCATCGCCGCCTGGTCATCATTTCCGGGTAGCCCAGCAGGAGCTATAATTTTTAGAGTGAGATGGATGAGATGATGAGTAAATGGGCGACTTTTAGTACTTGCTGCCGGCAACGATGTGGTCAATCGAGATCACTCACTGATGTCAAAGTTTGTGAATACGGCTTTTCGAATTGCATCTACGGAGCTCGCCGGCGCGTTCGCGTAGTGGTACGCTATCGGTGTCTGGACGTTTTGAGTTACAGGATGATACGATGGTTAGCGCATGGTGTTCTCCAAGTTGAGTCTGGCTCGGTGCAAAGTGCTCGAGAGAACCCACCTGGAAAGACGGCTCATTCGACGGATCGAAATAGCCAGCATCAAAAAAGTGATTCAGTCGCTTGATAAAAGTCTCCTGTGAGTGCCGAAAGTCACACCGTAAGTCCGGGTTGGTATCGCTTATGTCATAGGGAGTGGTGGGTGGGTACAGGCTGGGAGGAAGTACTCACGTTCCCGCCCATCATTGTGATGAGGTGTGCGGTATCGTGCGGCGCAAACCAGCTGTACTCCCATGACGATGCCTCGAAAAAGCCGACGGTGTTGCCACTTTGCAGTGAGCATTGTCGCGTATTGATCTGTTTATCGTTGGGCGAGCAATCCGCAGGGTCCTCCGGTGCGAAAGTGCCATTCGGGAAGCGCTTCTGCATGAATCCTGCCATACAACAGGGATGTAAGACGGAGCTGCTCCGCGAAAGACCAACCATTCTTAAAAGGTTCTCCCCGCTGTACCTTTGAAACCATCGCTCGTCATGTCAGGATCCCAGACATTCCTATAGCTCTGACATCGATCCGAAGCTGTCAGGCGAAAGCCTAGGACCGCTGAGAGGAAAAGCAGCTCTCACCAGCGAGCGGTTGAAGTACTTTGCCTCGTCTGCGGTTTTGTTCAAGAGAAGAGCAACTTGACGGATCGCAAAGTCCTCAAAGGCGTACTGGCGTCAAACGAGGCAGGCCCGGCACCATAAATGGGCAGACATTTGGGTCAGTGGCACGTTTGCACACCTCTAGGGTTCTACTGCTTTCACGCGTCGTCCGCCCTGTGCTAGATGTATCGAGGGCACCGTAAGGTACGTAGCCATAATGACTATTAAAGCACAGCGTTGAATCAGTGCGCGCGGAGTCTGCAAGAGAAACCTCACTTGTAAACGTTGGCTTGCCGGCCTTGGATGTTCCACTCTAGCGGGTTGACTTCGGCGTCTGCGACTTGTGCGGCATACAATTCCTCAAGATTGATTCCTAGTGCTGCTGCTTCGTTGTGATAGTTGATTGCGAAATGACCGACTATGACATCGGCGCTGGAGCCTATACGATCCCCATTGTCGCGGGTCAGTGCCGCTAAAGTGAGATGTTATCATAAGGAAACAAACCAACCTCCTTGAGTCCAGCCGGGGAGGTTGTTCGCACGACAATCTGGCATCCAGCCCCGCTTGCGATATGCATCGATGTAGCTGTCAACAATCTGCGCATAGATTTCGGGAGAGTGGAGGGCCATGATAGGGAAAAATGTTCGGAACTGTCGCGTAACGTAAGGCGACTCGGAGTCCGAGGATCCCAAATTTTCGCAAAATCTTACCGTGTCCCAACTGTTCAACAGGATATCAGTTGTGGCTTCACAAAACAGTAGAGGTGGATAAACTAACCTGCAATACAACGAATCAAAGTAAAACGAGCTCGTGTTGGCGAATTCTCCTTGCGTCTCGCCTGTGGCATTGTTCTTGATCCGATATGCGTCATGTCAGCATTCTGCATGCAGCTCCCAGAAATGGGGAAAAATAACTCACCGGGGTCAATGACGCACGGTACAACGAAGAGTACAGGAGCTCCGTCACATTCGGTGGCGTGCGGGGCACGTCTATCTCTATCCGACTCAGCCTCTCGTTCCACAACGCCTTGCTTTGGGTGAGAACTTCTTCAAACGAGGCGGTGCCGATTTCGGATTCCGCGTTGCTGCACGCCTGCTCCTCCGAAACGAAGGAAACGCCGACGCGGACGGTCACTTGGGTTGGGTTCCCTGCGAAAGAGAAGAGAGCCCCAGATTCTATCACGCCACCAATGAGGTTAACTGAGAGGTTGAGCTTCGTTTCGCCGAGACCTCGCGCGACGATGCCGTTTCTATGTGACGAATTTGGTCCGCCGGTCGGAAGAATGGAAGAAGAATTCTGGATACATACGGGTCGCCAGTCCAGACACCGAATTGGTCCAGCTTCTGTGCGCCGTTGTTGTCGAGGTCGTAACACGCGAATGCTTGGTATTTGAACGACCCCGGCCCAAAACTACTCACATCATCATAAGCATTCGAAAGGAGTGACCAGGAAGTCCTCTGGCAACATGCCTCGAGCCCCAAAAGCCACCAATTGTGATTCGCCCGCCATCTGGATCGATGGTCATATTCCCGCCTTTGAAGGAATTGGGAAGGTCGTTTGCGAGATCGAGGGTGAAGAACGGGGTGTTGCCTTCAGGGAAGGTAAACCGCTCAAGACCGGCACGTCGCGTCGAAGTTGCTTCCATGCGAATGCTGTTATTAAGGGTAAGAGAGAAATACCCGGGAGATGCATCTTCGCGGGCGAAATCAGATTGGGAAGTTGTGCTGGGACAACGGATAGTTTACCATCTGTATTGTTCATTCGAAGGCGCTCACGACCTGCAAGATTAGGCTTGCATGTATCGAACCCACCGGGACAAATCAAGGGCATGATCTCGAAGTTTCCGTAAGTCCCTAGTCACAACAGCATGAGGGTCACCATGAGAAACTTGCGTAACTGCCAAACCTAAAGAAGACCCTGTTCCACTATCGTGTAGTGGACTGAAGCCTCGGATGAACTGAGTATTGTCGGCGACGTAGCCTAATGGGTATGGTGGATGAAACTTCTAGCGAGAGAAGCTATTCGCCTTACCAGCAGGTGCGTAACCAGTCATGTCCGAGGTGATTTTTACCTGTTTTTACGTTTAAAACACCTTCCTGGTAGAGTGATAGAATACAACATACCATGCCAAAGGGGACAGATGCTCCGGGGCTGCACCGATAAAGGGTGAGACAAGTATACAGGGCTCTTTCTGCGTACTGAAAACGAACCACACATCTCCGAAATTATCTGGTACAAGTTCCATGCATCTCAGGTCAAACTGAGGGTTTTCATTTGGTTGGTGGAAAACGCATACCCGTGCCAATGAAAGGGTTGACAAAGGCAGTGTAATCAATTATGGGCGTATTGCTAGCAGCTTCGATAGCCGCTGAGATTCTGTGTTGGACCTCAGGGGAAGGCTGAGCATAAGCGACACCGCAAGCTGCGACGAAGACAGTGAGAGCGCCAGCGAGAGTCAAAGGTATCATCTGTCACTGACAGAACGCTCCCCAGCGATACAGAGTTTATAAGCTTCGTTAATGCACACAACCGCGGGACGCTTATCCGGGAGCAAAAACGAGGAATCCGGTAAGAATTAAAACGGGTAAATGTATGTATCGATGCCAACCATCGTTACAAGTATCGGATGACCCACATCAGAAAAAAACCATGTGAGCTAGTGAACTATGGAACACAAGGAAATCAACGGTCGTCACTGATCCTTACTTACCCAGAGAGGTTCTCTTCTGCTGGGCTTGAGAAGGATTGCGACCATATGGTCCGCGGACCTTGTGGTGTATAGTATCTTCTTCAAGAGGGGTGATATCACAAGTACAGAGTGGCTAAAAAGGCTTCTGAACGCGACGGAGGGTGAAGGTGCGAGGCTCGGTCAATCTGGAAAACAAAGTTCTGAATCTGTTCCCAAACAGCGACACCTGGACCATTCGGAGCCCAAAAGTGACGATCGAAGCTGGGGTGTCTCGAAAGTACATAATCCGCGACATTAGATTCGGATTAACCACTGGCAATGGCCAAGCGAAGACGAAAAGCCCTTTGGTTCCAACAGTAAGTATACTGTGTTATGAGGAAGTTTTGTCTATCTGGAGAGCAATTCTCTGAATCTGTTCCCAAATAAGATCGGGACCGGGGCCATCGGGGCCCCAAAATTGACTCTCGAAGTTGGGGAGTCTTGAGAGGACATAGCCTGCCACGTCAGATTCAAATCGCCCAATTCCCAAGCGGAGGCGAAAAAAATCTTTGGTTCCGAGAGCTGAGATAAGACTGCGGATGCCGTTATGACCATTTGCAGAGCCTCCAAATTTTGGCGATACCGAGCATGGTTTGTGCTCGAGAGAGTCGTGTAATGCAATAAGTGAGGAAGGTACGCGGGAGGTCTTCCGGAGAGCCATGGAAACTGGGGGGCCAGAAAGGTTCATGGGTGCCTCTATTCATTTTTGTGATGCGGGATGAGAAGCGGATTCGGCGTGCGACACGGCAGACGTACGTACGTGTCTTGTATAAACCTACGGTAAAAGGTCTTCCGCCGATGTCGACTTTGGCCTCTGCATAATAGCCACCCAGTGATTTATCTGGAGAGGGACGAGCTACGAGCCGCGAAGAGAGAGAATCCAAGGCAAGCTGCCCGAGACTGCATAGGAGCGTTAACAAAACAAAGCGAACGTGAAGAAGATAAAAGGCTTGCCTATGTCGAGTTAGTGGGTGAGTAAGATTTCCAAGGCCTACAACGAGGATTCTACTGGTCATAGAGCGGCTGAAGGTGGGTGGATATTAGTGCTTTGTTGTCGGTCGTCGGTCGTTGACATTGGCGAGAGGGTTGTCGCTTACTAATGAGGCTGATTTCAGAAAAATGGCCCCGGCCAAGTTTAAGCGACTCGGAAGTGGCAACCATGCAGAACTAGAACTTGAAGCTTAACCCCGTACGTTCATTTGGTCCCATGCTCACAACTGCAGCGACGACGACAACAAGCTACAATTGCTCGCTCAAAGAAGTATCAGGCGACCAACCACTCGGCCTACTACATCTGTCAGCCATCCCCTCGTCCACGATGCTCTCCACCTCTAGTCTGCTTCTCCACCTACTGCATTTGCTTCCCTCCACATTCGTGTCTTTGCGCCCCTCGCAGATATAGAGACCTCTCTCTCGCAACCTGAGCCACCACTTCCCTAGCTTATTCTCGGCCAAGCCATCTCTAGGGTTGGAAAGGGTTCGAGGTGGGCCGAGTAGCTCACATCACTAGAATAAAGCCTCGACTCTGTTTCCGTAGAGAATTATGTTTCTGCCCACCTTCAAGACTTGTCAGATTCTTCCAGTCCCAATCGAGTTAAATCGCACCTGGCCGGGCGCGCATCCCTCGACCTCAATATATGTTCAACTTGTCAGACCCGTTCAAAATACCTTCGCTCCCACCTGTGATCTTATACAGTACATGGTATTTTCTCTTATCCATATACAGCCAAGCTCTCTGAATTTATCGACACCATGATATCTTTTGACTGTCTCCCTGTGACGTTCCATGAGCCAACCCTTCGCACCTTACACGCGCCCCGGACCATTGCTTATACATCTCTTGTCAGTTTCATTCTGTTTAGCCGATGGCCTCTCGTTGTCGCGTCAATTTTGCGAGACTCGTATGCGCTGCTTCCACCGAGTGTTCACCATGACTGAGTGAGTTCTGTCTCGCGTTCCTTACCTCGGTCTTGCGCTACCGCCGCACATTGTCGTCGCCCCTGCCCATCACCTCTCTTTATGCCCCTCTAAACAACTTATGTGTGGGCAAGGGTATCAAGGTGCGAGGTGCGCTCGTATTTTGTATAATTCTCAAAGAAGATTCCTCGGAATCTGTCCCTACGGCGTACGACTACACCATGTCATTACCCTAAAAGGACGTTGAGGTTTTCTTCCATTTCTATGGGCTCTACAAGGAAAACTTACGGAATGTCTCAAGAGGAAGAGTAGGTTTGACAGAGGTGGAGATTAACATTATGTTCATTTGATGATTTCTGTATAATTGATGACTAGTCACTGTTGTGAGGAGCGAAGGAGCGCGTAGTAGGGCACACCGCGGGGCCTAAATTTGTTGTCTGACTAGGAATAGGCTCGTTCCTTCATGTGGTTGAAGATGAGGTGACCCGCCTGCTCCCCACTCATGCCTGAGTAACGTGCGTCAATGCACCTAGCAACAAATTCGTCGTCGGGAAGGTCGACGAAAGCTCTGACCCGATTGACGAAAGTATATTTCTCTATGGGCGTAGAAGAGGGTATGGTTGCGGGAATTTCGGAGTAAGGGTGACAAGATGTACGTTGCAGGGAACAAGTTACTTCCAAAAGAGCGTCCGAAACCGAAATGAGTGGCGATATATAGCTCGTCCGTTCCAGTAACAAGGCGACATTAAACCCAGAGGTTAATAGTACGTATATCTGTTTCAAGTTACTTGGATATTTGAAATTGGGCATATCTCGTCCGAGACGGACCACCCAGGAGTAAAGGTTGCCAGACTTAATCAAGCGGGGCATACTATTATCTCATCTCACCGTTGCAAAGCCGCCAGTCGAGATCGAATGTGGCACCGTCTTGCAGTCTTGCGCTGCCGTCCTGTCCGAAGTGACGGTGATGACGATGTTCCCGCCGGCGTAGAATGTGTCGTAAAAGTCAATGTAGCAGGGCGACACCTGCGTGACGGCATTGATCTGCACGCTTTGCACGTATGCCGCTGCGCCGGGTGGTATCGTTGCTTGCACGGAGCGCGCGTCATACCCATCAACTTTCACCGTTGTGCTCGTGTTGAGGTACCGGTTGTGCACGGTGTACTCGGGTATCATCGGCGAGAGCACGAGGAGCTCACTCGTTCCTGGAACTGTTGTTGTCCGGACGTAGATGACATCAGTGCCGTGACTTTGTAGGGGCATACGATGAAGGACAGACCGGGATAGAAGCCAAGGAGATGCCAGACAAGTAGCGAGGCCATCGCCGCTTGGTCGTCGTTTCCAGGTAATCCAGCAGGAGCTATGATTAAGGGACGGGCTGATAAGATGTGTGAGGGCGTGTGGCATTACTTGACGTACTAATGTAAAAGTTTGTAAAAACAACTTTTCGAACGGCATCTACGGAGCTCGCAGGCGCGTTCGCGTAGTGGTACGCTATTGGTGTCTGTACATTTGATGACATGACGTCATTGAGGATCAGCGCACAGTTGAGCGAGTGCTCGAGAGGACGCACCTGGAATGAGGGTTCATTTCCAGGTGCGAAATAGCCAGCATCGAAAAAGTGATCCAGTCGCTCAACGAACGTTGCCTACAAGTACCGAGAATCACATCGCGAGCCCGGGCCTGTCACAGAGTGGTACGCGCTCGAGGTAATCAGATCACTCACGTTTCCTCCCATCAGCGTGATCAGGTGGGCGGTGTCGTGAGGCGCGAACCAGCTGTACTCCCACGATGATGCCTCGTAGAAGCCGACGGTGTTACCGCTATCCAGGTTGCACACTCGTGTTTTTTGTTTGTCGTTGGGCGAGCAGTCTGCGGGATCCTCTTCGGCGAAGCTGCCGTTCGAGAGTCGTTTCTGCATGAAACCTGCCATGTGGCACATCGTAAGAAGGGCAGATCCACAATAAACCATTCTGAAGGATTTTCTCCAGGTACCTTGAAAGCCGTCGCTTGTCATGCCAGGATCCCAGACATTCCTATAGTTCTGGAATCGGTCCGAAACCGTCAGGTGAAAGCCTAGGAGAGCTGAAGAGAAAGGGAGCTCTCACCAGGGAGTGGTTAAAGTACCTTTCCTCGTCTGCGGTTTTGTTCAAGAGAAGAGCAACTTGGCGAATCGCAAAGTCCTCAAAGGCATACTTGCAACCAGCTGAATAAGCGGGCAGACCTATGGTCATCATTGGAACACCTACGTACCTCAAGAGTTCTGCTACTTTCAAACTTTGTCTCCCCCACGTCGACAGGTATGTATCCATATTGGCTATCAGGTCACAATATAGGTAGATGTACGCGGGGGTTTTTCGGGAGAAACCTCACTTATAGATATCGGCTCGTCGGCCTTCGATGCTCCAGTCTGGCGGTGTTTTTTCGGCGTCTGCAATTTGCGCAGCATATAATTCCTCGAGATTGATTCCTAGGGCTTCTGCTTCGTTGTGATAGTTGATCGCAAAATGACCGACGATAACATCGGCGCTGGAGCCTATGTGATTCCATTGTCACGAGTCCGTCAGCACGCCGTTCAAGTGAGCCATTTTAAGGAAGGCCAACCAACCTCCTTGAGTCCAGCCGGGGAGGTTATTCGCTCGACAATCTGGCATCCAGCCCCTCTTCCGATATCCATCAATGTAACTGTCAACAATCTGCGCATAGACTTCGGGAGAGTGGAGAGCCATCAGAGGGAAAAATGTTCGGAACTACCGTGCAATATGAGGTGAGCCCCTCACATCCCAAACTTTCACGAATCTCACCGTGTCCCAGCTAATAAACATGGCATCAGAGCCAGCGTCGCAAACTGGCAGAGTGAATAGACCGACCTGCAATACAACGAATCAAAGTAAAACGAGCTCGTCCCTGCGAATTGACCTTGCGCCTCGCCTGTGGCATTGTTCTTTCATATGTGACATATCAGCAATCTGAATGCGGGATCCAGAAACGGGAAAGAATGACGCACTGGGGTCAACGAAGAACGGTACAATGAGGAGTACAGGAGCTCCGTCACATTCGGTGGTGTATGGGGCACGTCTATCTCTATTCGACCCAGCGTCTCGTTCCACAATGCCTTGCTCTGAGTGAGAATATCTTCGAACGTGGTGGTGCCGATTTCAGATTCCGCATTGTTGCACGCCTGTTCCTCCGAAACAAAAGAAACACCAACGCGGATTATCACTTGTGTTGGATTCTCCGCAACCGAGAACAGAGCCCCAGATTCAACCACGCCACCGAAGCCGTTGAAGGGAAGGCTGAGGTTCGTCTCGCCATAACTCCGCGTGACTGTGCCATCTCTGTGCGGAAATTATGTTTCGCTCGCCGAAGAAGAATGCTGCATACATACTGTCCCCTAGCCCAGATGCCGAACTGATCCAGTTTCTGGGTGCCATTGTAGTCGAGGTCGTAACATGCAAATGCTTGGTATGTGAACGACTCCGGCCCAAAACTGCCCACATCATCGTCAGCATCCAAAGGGATCGGCCGAGGTATAAATTCGGAAGCATGCCTTGGGCCCCAAAAGCCACCAACCGTGATTCGACCTGCATCGGAATTGATGGTCATATTTCCGCCTTGGAAAGAATTGGAAAGGTCGTTGGAAAGATCGAGGGTGAAGAACGATGTGTTGTCCTGTGGGAAGGTAAACCGCTCAAGGCCGGCACGTCGTGTCGAGGTTGCTTCCATGCGAATGCTGTTATTGAGTGTGAGAGAGAAATACCCAGGAGATGCATCTCCGTGTACGAAATCAGATTGGGATGTTACACCGAGGTACAACAGATACGCTACCATCTGTATTACTCATCCGGAGGCGCTCACGGCCTGCAAGGTTAGGTGTGCATGAATCAAATCCTTCAGGACAGATCAAAGGCATGATCTCAAAGTTTCCGTAACTCCCTAATCACGACCACATTAGGTTCACCACGAGGGACTTGGGGTAACTGCCAAACCGAAAGACCCTATCCCACTGTCGTGTAGTGGACTGAATCCTCGAATGAACTGAGTATTGTTGGCGACATAGCCTGACGACAGGGATAAAGGGATAAATTAGACTTCCGGCAAGGAAAGCTTCCCATCTTACCAGCAGGCGCATAACCAGTCATGTCCGCGGTGATTTTGGCCTGTGTTCATGTTTCAAATACCGTCTTGGTGAAGTGACGGAATGTAACCTACCATGCCAAATGGGATAGACGCCCCTGGGCTGTGCCCGATGGGCGGTGTTGATCAGGTTTACCGAACACTGGTTATAGAGCAGAGACTCGGACGAACCACACATCTCCGAGATTATCTGATACGTGTTCCACATATTCGAAGTCAATCCACTCGTGTCCATTCGGTCGGTGGAAGAAACTGGAACGTACCAGTGCCGATGAACGGGTTGACAAAGGCAGTATAATCGATATCAGACGTATCGCCAGCAGCTTCGATAGCTGCTGAGATTCTGCGCTGGACCTCGGGGGAAGGCTGAGCATATACCAAGCAGCAAACAGCCACAATGACGGTGAGAGTGCCAGCGGGAGACCAAGGTATCCGAACCATTAGTCACCGTAATAGAGGGATCCCTAGGGACACAGAATATTTGTACCTCTCACTAAGGCACATTTCGTGGGCGCTCATGCTGGGAACATTCATGGGAAAATGTCAAGTTGTGTTGAAATGGGAGCACGTGAGGCGCACGATCGAGATCTGTGAAGTAGATGCCCAGAAACTTAGTGAAGTGGTGAAACACATTGCACATTGTACGGACTAGGGGCTCTTTAGCATATAATTTGACGCTCACTTGACCTTAGTTCGGTACTAATGGGCTTTTACATCTTCCATATATCATTTTGTGGATGGGAAGTAAGAAGCGTATCGAGCGACGCAGCTGACATGTGTCACGATACTGTCTTTATGAACCAATGACAAACGAACTTCTTCCGATGTCATGGTCAATTTCAGTTCTTGCACAATAGCTACCTTGTGATTCGTCTGGAGAGACACATCTCGACGTGCTTTGGGAGAATCCCAGGCAAGCTGTTCAGAATCAGAATTACATTGGAGTTATGAACAAGACAAAGCGAACATGCGAGAAAGGTTAAAAAGGTTTCCGAGGCCGACAACAAGGACTCAGACTCTACTAGTCATAGAGTAAGTGAGTTTCCTGAGACACAGTACCGTGCTTTGAGCCTGAATGCTTTCCGACCCGAAGTCCAAGTCGTTTGTGCGCGTTACCGACGTCGATACGGTCGGCAGTAGCAAACGTTGATGCTTACTAATAGGGCGACCCCACACTCACGGCCTCGCCTCCGCGCGTGAACGGACACGACGGAGCAGTGGTGCACCTGTCAACGCCACAAGTCTTCCAGTCCCTCTCCCTTAGTTTCCTTCCCCTCCGACATCTGGTGCAAGACCAACGCGTTCACTTTCACTTACTCTTCTCTTCCTATCCTCCTCCCACTTCCTCTATTCAGTACTTACTACTTACAGCCTCCACCAAGGTATTGTCATGTATCTAGAGGACAACCAACAATAAGAAGTTGAGGTTTTATTCTTTCATGTGCGCGTCCGTCACCTTTTCTTGCACTCCCCCTTCCCCTTCTCTTTCTCTGTCCACCTTTCCTTTGGGTCGACATCTTATCGCAGCCACCCTACACCGCCCCGCTCTCTAATGCTCTTGACCTTTCATCGGCCTCATACTCCCTGGCTGCTACATTCGCTTCCCTCCACGTCCGTGTTCTTTCATGCGTCGCAGATATAGAAGCCTCACTGTCGCAACCTGAATCACCGCTCCCTGACTTCGATCTCAAACAGATCAAGGCAGAACTTCGCTCACATTTGCCCAAATTCAGTGTCGACCCGGTTCCCGAAGAGAACAGTACTAGTGTTTCTACCTGCCTCGGAGTCCATGACTTAGTGGGATCATCTCAAGCGAGTGGCATCGCATTTCCCCGACCCGAGCTACGTATTTTTAGTTCATCAAACCATTCAAATATCTTCGCGCCAACCTGTCAGCGCGCATTCTCACATAGCATTTCCCTCCTTTTCGTCAATCGCCAAGCTCTTCGAGCTACTTGCTTTGATGGTATCTTTCCGATAGCCTACACGTGATGTCACGCGAATATGAGCCGACCCAACAATGTATTAGGCCGAGCAGCCGCACAGGTTGCGCTGCGATCGAACCCTTCAAATTGTTACATAGGAACAAGTTTATTGCGTCTGGTGATATCCCCTCGGAACCGCAGAATAACCCTGTCATGCACTGAACCCATGATGAAACCGGTGAGCCTGAGCCGTTTTGTCTTGTACTCGGCAGATTCGACGACGTTACCATGAAACAAGCGGCCGGGTAGCTATCTTCACGAATCTACGACCCAAATTTCCCTTGTACTCGCTTGCTGGTGTGGCCTCACCATGTAATAAGGCCTCCATGACGACCTTGTTCATCTCTTTGCAATGCCCATCCATTCAACATGCTCGATGTCACGGCAGCAACGACCAACCCCATGACTATCTAGCCCCTTCTATCTCGTCATCATACAATCTTTTGTCTGGGCATAGTTTGGACACTTTGAGGACAAAGGTAGGTGTTTTCCCAACTTTTCCCGTGTAAACTTCCAGTACGTCCTTCCATCATAAGGAACCACTTTGTGGCACCTTATTGCGGAGCAGACGTGTTACGGTAGTGTCGGGAGTAGTAGACAGGTAAGGAGGAAGTGTGAATGAAATGGCAAACGTACGGGACTCTCTATAGTCCTGTTGAGGGCATATGAGTTGTCACATTGACCACTACGGCAGTACGAGAGGCAGAGATGAGAGCAGGACGTAGAACCAAAAAACATAACCAATATGGAAGCTCAGGTTAGCCACAGGGACCAAGGTAAGGTAAGAGTCTAAAGGACACACAGGGGAATGTCGAAAGGTTGTATGTTGCAGTGAAAGAGAAGCGGTTGTTTATACGCATACACAGATACGTGCTGAGCTACAAATGATGAGTTGAGAGGCCAAGGAGCGAAGGGAGTGTGGGGGTCGGGACCGGTTCCGATATACCCGTCAAGCGCAACCCGCGAGGTCGCGACCCTGACCTCAACGATGCAGATTGGCGCTCACCTCTCAGATCACCTCCGTACTTCGGGTCCGCCTTGAACACACTGGTAAGCCCCTAAACTCGCTTACATCATGATGGAAGGAAGATAAAGATAGTATGAGAGCTACTGGCAGTGGCTAGCACGGAGGGATTGCGAAGTCTTAATTGTCCTGCACTATGCACAAGGGAATGATCGACACAAGGAAAATTGAGCTTTATACATAGAAATAACAATAATTGATGCTGTGGGCCTGTACTATGTGGTGTTCTGGACCCCAGGTGGACGTTGATAGAACTGAATAAAATCAATGGCCAAAGCAATACGAAGAATTCTAAGAGACTTCTAGGCTACGTTTAGCATGTGGGGTATCTTTGCGTCTAAAACGGACCACCCCAACCCACAGAGTGAATGGTGTCGGGCTTACTGAAGGGTGGCGTGATACATTTCATCTCACTGTTGCAAATCCACCAGTCGAGATCGAATGGGGCACCGTCATGCAGTCTTGCACTGCCGTCCGGTTTGAAGTCACCGTGATGACGATGTTCGCGCCAACGCGGAACGTGTCGTAAAAGTCGAAGTAGCAACGCGACGCTTGGGTGGTGTCGTTGATCTGCACACTTTGCACGTACGCCACCGCGCCGGGTGGGATCGTTGCTTGTACAGAGTTTGTGTCATACCCGTCCACTTTCACCGTCGTGCTCGCATTCAGGTACCGGTTATGGATGGTGTACTTGGGTATCATTGGCGAGAGCACGAGGAGCTGACTTGTTCCAGGAACTGTTGTTGTCCCAAAACAGAGGATGTTAGCATCATGGTCTCGTAATGAGATATGGTGAAGGACAGACCAGGGTAGAGGCCAAGGAGATGCCAGATGAGGAGCGAGGCCATCGCCGCTTGGTCGTCGTTTCCTGGTAATCCGGCAGGAGCTGTAATTTTGTATGGATAGATAAGACGAGGTGATGTGCAGCTCTACGTGGCGCGGGTGATGACTTCGTCAGTGGGGATTCACTTACTGATGTCAAAGTTCGTAAAAACAGCTTTTCGAACGGCATCTACGGAGCTTGCAGGCGCATTTGCGTAGTGGTACACTATCGGTGTCTGTACATTTGAGTGAGATCATACGATGGTCAACGCACCGCGGTCCCCCATGTGAGTCCAATTCGGAGGGAGTGCTAGAGAACACGCACGTGGAAGGACGGCTCATTTCCAGGTGCGAAATAGCCTACATCCGAGTCAAAAAAGTGATCTAGTCGCTTGATGAAAGTCGCCTGTAGATGCCGAGGGTCACACCGTACACAAGGGTGGGTTATCCTTTTTGTCAAGGAGTGGTACGGGCGCGACGTAATCACTCACATTTCCTCCCATCAATGTGATGAGGTACGCAATATCGTGCGGTGCGAACCAGCTGTATTCCCACGATGACGCCTCGTAGAAGCCGGAGGTCGCGCAACCTTGTTGGTCATGGGGAGAGCAGTCTGCAGGATCCGCCGGTGCGAAGGTGCCGTTCGGGAAGCGTTTTTGTATGAAGCCTAACAGATAGCCGCGCTGTAAGAGGGCGCGCCGCGAAAAAATGTTCAAAGGGGTTTTCCCAACGGTACCTCGAAAACCATCGCTCGTTGTATCAGGATCCCAGACGTTCCTATAGTTCTGGCATTTGTCCGAAACCTTTAGGCAAAAAGCCTGGGAGGTCGAAAGGAAAGGGAGCCCTCACCAGGGAACGGTTAGCATACTTTGTCTCGTCCCCTGTTTTATTCAAGAGAAGGGCAGCTTGGCGGATCGCAAAGTCCTCAAAGGCGTACTTATGCGAAGCACGGCAGACCCAGCTCGATGAGCGGGCAACTATTATGATCACTAGCACGCTCGCGTACCTCAAGGGTTCTGCTGCCTTCGTTCGTTGTAATCCCCGTGATATCCGGGTCGAACGGAATGTAACCATGGTCACTATCGAAGTACAGTATAAGTTAGGGTGCACAAGGTTTGCACGAGGAATCTCACTTGTAAACTTTGGCTCGTCGACCTTCGATGCTCCATTGTGGTGAGTCGACTTCGGCGTCTGCGATTTGCGCGGAATACAGTTCCTCAAGATTGATCCCCAATGCCGCCGCATCGTTGTGATAGTTGATCGCAAAATGACCGACAATGACATCAGCACTGGACCCTAGTATGCGATCACGTTGTCATAGGGTCAGCGCGCCGCAAAAGTGAAATATTGCATGAAATGCCAACCAACCTCCTTGAGTCCAGCCGGGGAGGTTATTCGCTCGACAATCTGGCATCCAGCCCCTCTT
>QFFA01001280.1:0-13121 GCA_003316565.1 Russula foetens
CATTCAGAGGCAGCCCCTTTCTCATTTCGTCCCATGACTCCCATTCTTACATCGAATGACAGCTCGTGGCCCCCCCGATTCAGACAGGCTTGACTTCAACATCTTCTGACAGGCGGCCTGCACCAAATTCGAACTTTGTACGGGGGAAGTCAGGCTACGCTCCATTTTGGCCTGGGGGACTGGAATCGTTGGCTGCGAGACCAAATAACGCGCGCTCCCAGGACGGTGTTCTGGAGACCAAACGACTGGGAACTGTCCCACCCGGGTTGAAGCGCGGCATCCGATTGTCCGCAGATAAGAATCGCGAGACCACCTCCTCGGACCTGTTTGACTTGGATGGGGATGAAAGCGAAGCTGCAGTAATGCCCCTTGTTCCTTGGAGATTACTGTTGACTCATGGATTTACAAATAGCCCGACGTACTGTCCGATGCACCGGAAAAACAGCATTCACCGGATGCTTTGTCAGGCCAGCCCGCAGACATTGATCACCTACTTCCCGTTACGGTACCCATCGCGCGCCTAATCTATTGAACTAAACAACGCAACTGACGTCGTGACAGAGGTCACAATTACTACCGGTGTCATCTACTAAAACGACCAAACGTGTCGCAGTTCAAAAACGAGATTGGGCTCATGTCGTCGAAGTCAACAAGCCGATGAAGAACTTTCATACTCTTGTGCCGAATCTTGCGCGCAAGGTCGGTCACACCTCCGATGTATTTTCAATTTCCTGAAACTTGGTGATGCGCCTTTAGTATCCGTTTGAACTCGATACCTTCCAAAAGGAGGCAGTCTACCATCTCGAATTGGGTGACTCTGTCTTTGTCGCGGCGCATACATCGGCTGGCAAAACTGTCGTTGCGGAGTATGCTATCGCTCTCGCCGAAAAACATATGACACGGTGCGTGCACTTGTGCAATCCCATTGACCACCTCCTTAGTGAATATAGTGCTATATACACATCGCCAATCAAGGCACTGTCAAATCAGAAGTTCCGTGATTTCAAACAAACCTTTTCTTCAAACTCTGTGGGAATATTAACTGGCGACGTACAAATCAATCCTGAAGCCAATTGTCTGATCATGACAACGGAAATTCTGCGGAGCATGCTTTATAAGGGCGCTGATCTGATTCGTGATGTCGAGTTTGTGATTTTTGACGAAGTACATTATGTGAACGATGCGGAAGTTCGTTTCATACTTCTGCGGATTTACTACCACTGATCGTGTTGAGATAGAGAGGCGTCGTCTGGGAGGAGGTCATCATCATGCTTCCTGATCACGTCAACATCATTTTGTTATCTGCGACTGTCCCGAATGCCAAAGAATTCGCAGATTGGGTTGGGTGAGTACTTATCTTCCCAAATATCTTTCCACCGTCTCATTACATTTTCAGGCGGACAAAGAAGAAGGATATATATGTCATCTACACCGCTAGGCGGCCGGTCCCATTGGAACATTACCTCTACGCCGGTCGTGAGATGCATAAGATAGTTAATGCAGGCGGAGAATTCATCGGCCAAGGGTTCGTTCCCGGCATAGATTTCCGGCCTGTGACATTCAAAGTACATTACAGGTATAAGGATGCTGGGGAGGCTTTGAAGCGAAAGCAAGACAAAGAGCGCGAGGCCGCAGGTCTTCCGCCTGTTCAACGGCTAGGGGCGAGAGCAGCAGCCCCACAGCGTGGTCAACGTGGCGGGCCTGCCGGCCGCGGTGGGCAGAGAGGTACTCCGGCCAAGGCTGCCCCTGTAAACCGAGGTGGCGGGCCCTCCCGACCTCTTCGCCAGGCAGACCAAAGTGTATATATCCACCTCATCGGTCATCTCCGCAAGAATGCCCTGCTTCCTGTCGTGATCTTCACCTTTTCGAAGAAAAAATGCGAGCAGAATGCAGGGACTTTAACTAACCTGGACCTCTCTTCTTCAGTCGAGAAGAGCGAGATACATGTCATGATAGAGAAGTCGGTGATGCGTCTCAAAGGTACTTACCCACTTTCTAACAAAAGCATTCTGAGGGGCTTATTTCTTCGTTAGGTTCCGACAAGAAGTTGCCACAAATTGGTCGAATGCGGGACCTGTTGTCGAGAGGCATTGGTGTACATCACGGCGGACTGCTTCCTCTTGTGAAAGAAGTCCGTTGTTTCCTTATTCATAGACCGCATCCGTCATCCATTATCTTTTAGGTGGTCGAAATTCTCTTTGCCCGCGGACTAGTCAAGGCTCTTTTCGCAACAGAAACGTTTGCGATGGTAGGTCGTGATTTAAATCACCACTTCATATAGCGTGTTCAATGGTTCACCTCTAGGGTGTCAACATGCCAGCAAAGTCTGTGGTCTTCTCTGGAATTCGGAAGCATGATGGGCGTACTTTTCGGGAAATCATGCCTGGGGAGTACACCCAAATGGCAGGTCGTGCAGGTCGTAGAGGACTTGACCCCACTGGAACGGTAATCATTATTACCAACGAGGAGTTTCCGGAAGTACGTTCTTATAAAAGCGGACGGTCTTGTGATCCCGAGACAGTGTACTTACGTTCCTTTTTCGAAGCAATCTACGTTAAGCCACATGATCACCGGAAAACCTGGAAAACTAGCGTCGCAATTTCGGTTGACGTACAACATGATCCTCAATCTTCTACGAGTCGAAACGCTCAAGGTCGAAGAGATGATCAAACGCAGCTTCTCGGAGAACGCGTCACAGCAGTTGCTTCCTGACCAACAGGAAAAAATACTCGAGGTAGGCTCCGGTCTTCTTGATTCCCCTGTGTCCTCCTCATCTGCCTATTAAGAACGAGAAATCCCTATCAACATTGCACAAACTCGAGTGTGAAATCTGCCTGGAAGACATCGATAAATACTATGACCTCTCAGCTGAGATCGTGGGTATCAACCAACAATTATTGGAACTGGCATCTGCCCATGTGCAAGGTTCGAGATCCTTGTCTGCTGGCAGGGTTGTCGTGCTTCGTGATGGTGTACGCTACCCTCTATTTCTTTGGAGTGTCTCATTTCCTCAAGTCATGTAGCACTTCGATTGGGCTGTTGCTTTGATACTCAAGCCTGCACCCGCACGTGAGCAAGTAAGATGCTTTTTCATCCTCTCCCTGGTAGACCCCGATACAAAGGAGGGAAAGAATGGTGCGCTTCGTTGCAAAGATCTCCCGACAACATATATCACCTTATCATTCTTTTACTAGACGTTGACGTGCAGGCTGTACCCCCCAGGTGGCCTCCGTCGGCGCAAAACCTCATAGTCGAAGATGGCGTGTACGACTTAGCTGTCGTTCCGGTGACGAGTATCGCACTTGTTACTGCTCGGACACTCAAGGTGACGAATATGGATAATCTGATGATACCTCCTCATCAATGAAACTAGATCGACATCGATGCAATATTAGAACGCAAGTCGAAATCTTCCATGAATAATGCGATTGCACAACTTGGAGACCTTACAAGCGAATGGGTCAAGAATAGTCACGTTCCAGAAGTTGGTTGGGCGCGTATGCGCGCATTGGAGTTCCAAGAGCTTCTAAACAGACGAGACACACTGGCTCAGCGACTTGAGGGCTCAGCATGTGCCCTTTGCAAAGAGTTCGAACCACATGTATGTCTTTCCACGCTCTTCAACAGATCCACGTCAAATATGTATGTTTAGTACAAAACCCTGCATGTCGAACGTGTCCTGCGAAACAGCATCGCAAATCTCAAGCTGGCGATTTCCGACCAAAACCTCGAGCTGGTCCCTGACTACGAGCAGCGTGTCGAGGTTCTGAAGGAGCTCAAATTTCTCGAGGCAAATTCCACGGTCTCGCTGAAGGGCCGAGTCGCATGTGAGGTTAGTTATCTTTCAGTTTTTAAAAACATTTCGTGCTTCACGTCACTCTTAGATCAATTCTGTCAATGAACTTGTTCTCACCGAGCTCATTCTGGATAATACATTGGCGGCCTACGAGCCCGAGGAAGTGGTTGCGTTTCTCTCGGCCTTCGTCTTCCAAGAGAAAACCGAAGTCGAACCCGCGTTTACACCGAGGCTTGAGGATGGACGTGACGCACTGGTAGCCATAATGGAACGAGTGTCATGTGTGCAGGACCGACACGGGGTCGCAGCCGACGAGCATCGATGGAAGCTGAACTTTGGACTGATGGAGGCAGTCCATGAATGGGCAAAAGGGATGGTTGGTATTTGTCAACGTCTTCAGTTGGTTATGCGTTGATGGCCTGTTTTAGCCCTTCGACCAGCTGACGGCTCTAACTGATGTGGCAGAGGGGACGATCGTACGCGTCATTACTCGGCTCGATGAAACCTGTAGGGAAGTCCGAGATGCTGCTCGCGTCATCGGAGATGCCGTGTTGATGAAGAAAATGGAAGATGCTCAGACGAAGATCAAGAGAGACAGTGAGTGTTGGACAATTTATTAAGTATATGCTTTAATGACCCTCTGCCACGCAGTTGTATTTGCTGCTAGTCTGTATTTCTAGAAACTTTGGGGGGGGTTTTTGTGACGTCATCACATACCATTCGTTTTGAACTTGGAATTTCTTCAAGAGTGTTCTTTTTCTCCCTTTCAATCATCAGCCTGCGTCACCCTGTACAATATGTCCTTCCCTGTAACCTCAGATCAGCCAACCTATCCGACCGGACAAAGCAATCCTTATGATAATGATGATTCTTGCAACGTGCCACCCGCTCCATCCAACCCACCTCAGCACCGCTTAGAGCTAGGACCTCCTCAGCGTCGTCGCGTCAACCCTGAGAGTCTAGCCGCCCGCCTTGGGCCCGAGCTTGTTGCCGAGATGGAAAAACATATCATTCCGGGAAGTATTGAGATGCCACCGTTCAGCGTTCGTCGCGACATACAAATCAAGTTCGGTATCGACAGACGCCACATTTACGATTTTTTCCATAGTCGAGGGCTCCGGTGTTTGAACGAGAAGACGATGCGGAACAGCTATCTGGAAGTAAGTCACCAACTCATGCGTATTAGTCGCACGTTTTAGTTTCTCATGGACTATAGGCCAAATCTCAGAGACCCGCCCGAAATACTATTGCCCCTCCACCAACCTTTCCGGAGCCCAGGAGACGTAGAGCTGCAGCAGCAGCATCGGAAGCCGCATCTTTGAAACACACACACCCTCCCCGAAAACCAAGAGGCAGGCAAAAGCGACCGGAACGTCCGCCATCCCTATCAGAACTTGATAGTATATGTCCCCGTGAAGACCACTTTCTTCTCGAGCCAGAACCTGAGATACCTGGCGTCGACAGGTTAATGACCGAGATGGCCCAGGAGTCACCCCCTTCCTCGGACACGGACTCCTCTTGGATGTCCGATATCGGCTGCTCACACTTTCTTGAGCAGTTCTCTACATTTGTCTGCGAGGAAAAAGAAACAGAACCGGATCTCTCCCCTTGTCACTCTGTCTTGTCACTACTGGATTTGAACTCTTCGATCTCGACATCGACGCTTTCAACGTCTTCCTCGATATCGTCCACTATTTCTTCAACATGTGAAACCACAGACCTCCGACCAAGAGCTCTTCCATTGTCGCCACAGGAGAGACAGGCTCACTACGCATGGCTGGATGGGATCATAGGACCTGCTTCGGGAATCCAGGAAAGCATGGGCACATACAAAGCTTTCATGGAACATCAGCGGGAGGTCTATTATGATCGGCTTCTTCTCATGGCTGAACAACCCTTAAAAGTGGCGGCGTCCCGCCGAGCTGGGAACGAGTTCATGTCCAGGGTAAGGGGTGCACATACCCCCGTAATACCACCAGTACATTGGTCTCCGCCGTCCGTTGTTGCCGCTAGAGTAGCTGCCGCCCTCTCGGCCTCTAACTGTTACTTATCCCCGGGTTCTAGTCTGCTTGGGCTTACGGACGTGGACACTTGTCGGCATTCAAAGCCTCAGGCGGTCGCGGAAGCCGTTTCCGTGCCACAGCTGGGTGCTCGTCTCCCCTGCCCGATTCCCGAACGGACGCGACATCCTCGGCGACGAACCTTCTCCGCTACAGGAGACATGTGACGTTCATCCTTTTTTTTCCCCTTGCGTCACCCTTTCTTGACAATTGCCAATTTCTCGATCTGTCAATACTCTTTTTGAGTCCCCGTTCCCGTCCCTGTTCCTTGCATCGTCTCCAATTATGTCGATACCAATAATTCAATGTTAATACCAGATTGTTTATACCTCCCATCCCCAACCACTTGTCTACTATCCCCTTCATAGCGATACCCGTCTATGACACACCGCACGGCGTCACGGTATATCACACACTTTCTGAGGATAACGAGGCTGCCACATACTTGATCTCCACCCTGGCATCTGGTGATTACACCATTGAATATAATGCCTCAAATCCTCTGACGTAAGTTGCCAATAACCGAAGGCGTGTACATGAAAGAAATGTGCGCTACTGTACAGTATAAACACTTGATCCAACGCCATTTGGTAGTCGGAAAAAAACGAAATAGGAATCTTTTAGAATTCCGTGATCGTTTGCGTGTCCCTGAAAATGACGCGGTGCAAGGGCCGACTTGGACTCGAACGTCCGCCGAGTCCCCGTGCTTGACGCATCTCACTTCAGGTGTTTTCGACGCAGAAACGGATGAGGACCGCCAGAGAGATCGCGCCGAGAGAAACCTGCGGTCCCGTGCTGTTCAACGTTGCGACTGACGTGAGGCCTGCGGCAATATGGGGGCGTATCTCTGAGACAGGTCTAGGCGATGCCCTAATTACGCGCAACCACGGTGCAAGTATTAACGGGTGGCGATATTTAATAACCGCGCCAAGTCGAGACCAGACCACGAGGGCGGTAAAGAACGCGAAGTTTGCTTGTTCGCACGGAAGACCGCAACGTGGTTGCAATATATGAATTGAGTCTGGGAATTGTGCATTTATCATCTCGGGGTTCGCATCGCGAACCATGATCGTTTTTCGTTTGGGGACAAGGGACAACCCGGCATGTGTGTGATCCAGTCGCGAGAAGTGGACCTATGCAATTTTGCGCGCGCCAAAGCAAGCCCTGTCCCGAGTTGTGACGGTCTAGACAGATGAAGATGGATAGTGGGATGCCGACGGGTCCGACGGATTTACGAGAACGAGTGCAAGAAGGAAGGAGTGTGGCTGATGGCCGCGCTAGGGCCATCCACGATTGTAGGAAGGACGCGGCGATAATGCCGTCACACGCTTTGGGCCACGTGGTCGTGGTTTTGCGCTCTTGTCGATTGTCGATGATGACGGCAATCCGAGAAAGGCGCTGGATGACAAAGGACTTGCGACGAGGAAGACGACTGGAAGACGACCGGAAGACGGCGTTTGGAGGGGGCCCATTCCAATGGAAGCCGCATGGCAGCGCTCTAGCTGGCCAATGCTTGCTTGGGATAACCTGAGGCACGTAGAACTCAGGGCACGTACTAGGCACGGGTGGTGACTCGGACGCCAGTCGACGAACGATATGCCCACGGAAAACCTGATACACGTCGAAGTCCAAAGAACATGTACACTTGCGAACTTGCGATCCGCGGAAAATATACTGTAGGCGCCCTACTGATAGACGAGACCATCGTATATTCTTCGTGATGGCAACGACAACCGCATACTCGCGAACCACCGCCGACACGCGTCGAGATGTACAATTCTAGCAGATCGGTGTTCCTGGCTGTGTGATGACTTCCGTGATCTTCTTGCACACAAAGATACAAGCTGCTTGGCATGCTTTCAGTGAAGCGTGACTGGCCTCAATCATTCTCACACCAATTGTCATGGGAAGAAGTTGTGTTAGCACTTTCGGTGGTGTGAGTGTCACTGAACGTGCCAGTGTGTATTAGAATAATGTTTGTATACGCCAGTACGAGAGAAAACAATGCAGCCGGTGGCATGACAATAGCGTCTCTCTGTGACAATCTGCAGTGAACCAAATGAGATGAAAACCTCATCCAAACCAACCACTGTTGGCACCCGTGCGGGAAACATGAGGTGCGGTTGTACGTGTGTTGTAACCAGGAAGAACCGCACAACGTGAGCAGCAAGACTCACCTGCGTGTCGCAATTAGGACCGGGCCCAGTTCAGTATTCAGTAAAGCTTCTATGGCACCTGCTGCAGGCATGCAGGCCTGAAAACTCAAACGCGTTTTGTCGAAGCAACGGTCCTTTTAGACCACTCCTACCTTGAGGTCCGATGGATGCCGAGATGATATTGAAGATGTTCTTCGAACAGGCTTGGTATATCATTCTCTAGGCACACTTTCCCATCCAGATGGCCGGTCTAGCGCTCTCGACAATGAAATGACAAAAGGAGGTGAGTGCTTCTGGCGCCCTTCGTCGGCATCAACGTGGGTTATAAGTGTCAACATACAAAGAATTGTATGAGTGATGGCTTACAGAGAAAAGCGAACGACTTATCACGGGCGCAACACATTATGGTCGTAGTCCGAGGGGAACAAGGTAGCTCAGCGAGACTGAAGTGAGAAACATCCGGGCAGAAGTGATGCCAGTACCAATACACTGGTGTGACATTCATAATGAGGACCAAGTCATCTGTTGCAGGTGTCGTCATGCCGGGTACACCTGGCAGCATCAGACGTGGGAGACAACACGGGCACTCTATGCGTGCATCTGTAACGCGTCCTTTCTCCATGGGGAGAATGGGTGTACGGCTTGAAGAACGAAGGGGATCCTCGGCGAATGTGATTGGACAATAGCAACGCGGACGACGAGGACAAAGACAGCGGACGTGGTGTTGTGAGTGACGACGGACCAGGAGGGGTATGTTGTTGTAGATACAGTGGATACGGTACTACATAGTATCGTCTGTCTTAGAGGCGTGTGGGAATAACGCAGCCAACGGACAGGGTAGAACACCTAAAGACTGTGCTTGGATGATGCAACGAGGTGATCGATGAGGCATCGATCAGGTCCGACAGGTTGGGTCGATACTTGTACAGGTAACATGGTCACGGAAAGGCACGCACGTTCCGGAACGATCTGGGTAGTGACCCATCGAAACATGTTCTTGGAATTGGTCGGAGATTTTAGGGTCGCGTTTTACGAGAGTTCCGGAGGTAGGACACACGAAAGGAAATTCACGTCATCACTGGGACATCAGTGCCGCTCAGCACCTCAAGTTAGGCGCACATGCAAAGAAAGCGTCGACGGAAATGATACAGTATCTGATGGAGTAGCGCACCAACAGAGCTGATCGGGCAGGGAGGGGACGAAAGGCCGGATGTATAGGATAAGGGTGAGTTATCAAAATTAAATATTAAATATTTACGTCGGTATGGTGCCGAGACCGAGAAACGAGCTTAAACGCGCCCTTCGCTCGCTGTCTTGGACGGTTTCTTCCCGTTTCTCCTCCTCTATTTTTTGTCTCTTGTCTTTGTTCTCTTTTCTTTTGTTGCTCGTTACACGTTCTTGTGCTCTCCTTAGATTTTGAGTTCGATCGAATCAGACAAAAGGCGCTAGTCGGCGAACAAGGGCGGTGTAATTGACTCATCAATCGTCTTTGTTTACAGCCTCGCCAGCTTGAAAAGGTAAGTTCCTGTTCTAATAAACCCTTTCGCCACCTTCCGCAACATTTAATCCCCTCTCTTATGCTAGCCATCACAACATCGCGACACACATATCCCATCCCTCCCTCGTCATTGAACATGCACCCGCGTGGCCGCTCAAGAGACGTTTCTTCCGTCGCGCTAGCTCGTCAGGCTTCCGAAGAACGACATCGCAATAAGACCTCTATCATGAGTTGTTATCCTCTGCCAAGTGACCCAGAGAAGCACACTTTGGGTCATTTCTACCTTTCCCCATCTTCCCTTTCGTCATCTCCCACTCTTACCCCCCTCGCCCTCACTCCGCCCGATCCCGCCCCACTTCGTGCCCATCCTCCCGCTCGCGTTGTACGCCTGGACAGTGCCCACGCGCCCATAGATCCCCGCGAACCTCCGTTCAAGGCACAAATAATTAACCCGCAGCCTTCGCATTATCCCGTTCAATCCCGATTGTCATCGCCTCTTTCTTCGAGTCCCTTAGTGGAGAAACCCGCTCTTCAAGTTGAGGCAGTGCATCGTTCGCGCGAACGAGCCCGAGCAAAGTGTCGATATGAAACTCTGGCTCGTGCAGAGCAGGTCTTTGCTACCATCCTCGAACGTTCGCGACGCGAGCGCCTCACAGCTCTTCTACTGCGCACGCAGCAGGAGGGTGAGCTGAAGGGGCGTGAGCGTGCCATGCGCGACCTTGAAACGCTGGAACACGAGCGAGTCCGTCATCGTTCCGTCAACTACGCCGAGCACGTCCAACGCTTTGGTTTTCGCGTCCTCTCGCGCTTTCCAGCTTCAAACCCCACATCTCAACCGCGACAGACCCCCGATCGATTTTTTTACACGTTTCCCATCCCCTCGACGTCTCCCGCGAACTCATCGCCGATGCGCCAGCACCAAGGGGTTGCGAGGACGCGCTCGGGCCTCTCAGCTTTGACGATCTCCAATTCCACAAATACACGCGGCATTTCTTTCGACGACATCCGTGCAAGCATAGGAAATTCCCTCTTTCCTCTCGCTCATGGAGAGTCAGCGTCGGGAAAGACGCGACGCGAATCCGAGTTACTCGGGGCGTTACTAGAACCCGTTCGTTGGGAGGAAGGCGAGCGATGGTATCGGAGAGGTCGAGTCATTGCAGGGGCGTCGCGAGTGCCAGAAATAGTTCCATGCGAGGCTTGCGCGTCAGCGACACTAACTTTGGACGGGTTCTCGACCCCCTCCCCCCAGACACCGCTGTTCCCATCTGCTGCTTCCGTATCTACCCCAACATCGATCACATCTCGGCCAATCTCATGGCTATCCTTCGGTTCACGCAAGTCTGCGTCCTCGATCGATATGACACAGGTCAACAACCCCCCGTCTTCCCCAGTTCGTCCTACATCGCGGCACTCATGTGGCTGCACTCGGGGACAAAGCTTTGTGGCCGTCGACCTCGATGATAGCCCTCTAGGTACGGGAACTGAGCGATTTCCAGTGCCAGTACTTTCCGCAGCAGGCGTGTACATAAACCAAGGACCAGCCAATCAACGGCCGCGCAAAGCTAGCTTCTCAGCGCGAACATGGCTCGCAATGCAGTCCTCTGTGACGTCCGTGTTGTCAGCAGCTGCGCTCCTCCAACCTGTGCGTGTATCAACGAACGCGGCGACGCTCACCGCTCCAAATCACGCCCATGACACACCGACATTCGTCTGTTCGTCCTCCGAGACATTTTCAGGGTATGCAGGACGCCCTCTCAGTGGTTGGCGTGCCCGGCGGAGTGATGTAACTAAGTTCACTTCGTCGACATCCCATGTTGACGGGGTTGCCGTTCCATACCTCGTATTTCACCTCATTGAAATCGAGGGCATACGCCGATCCTCCCCTTCTGTGGCGGGAGCCCCAAGGAATCTTCCGGCTCACGACTGCATACCTCCGCATCCCCCGACATCCCCCTCTACGGATACACCTTCTACCTATTGTGACGCAGACCGGCATATCTTTAATGCAAACCCGTTACACCTGCTGTCTCTGGCCCAAATTAATTCATGGAGGTTCCGTGGTATGTCGGGTGCCATGCCTCCACATGTATACTGTCGTCCCGAGCTTTTCTACCGGCTCGAACATGCCGGCGGGCCCCCTCAGGAGACTAAAGGTGGCAGCCCTCTCAAGTGGGGCTGGCGGGTCGTCTGGGACACCGATGACCGCATGGAATGCTAGATCCTACTTCCGTTCTGCTTCCGTATGATAATAATGTTCTTTTTTCTTTTCGTTTTCGTTTCACCGTGTTTTGCATCGTAGCTCTCGCATTGTTGTATTGTATCAATGGTTCGTCTGTACGTTTACTTGTGACACCGTCATGGACTTCGTGCCCTCTTTGTATTGTGCATCAGTTCTCTGCATCGTTTATACCTTTCGGCTTAATGACTCACTGATACCACGCTTTGTATGTTTATGGTAATGTGGTTGTATACCGGGAATGAAATAATGGCCACTTGACGATCGCATTCGCCAGAAAAACGCTGCCACATGAACATATGGATCGTGAATGTGAATGGATTGGATGAATATATACGGTACATTGAAACGTCTCGCTACCAACCGACACTCCTTCCCCGTCCTCCAAACAATACACCCCTCCCACGCCCTGCACCGCCAGGACCCGAGCTGGGACCACCAACACCCGGACCCTGCAGTTCCATGCGCGCGAGGCCGGCGATCCCAAGTGGGGGTGGCGATGACCTTTGTTGCTGCAACTGGGGAACCCCTACCGGTCCTGATCCTACGCCTACGCCTACACCAACGCCAGCGCCAGTACCGTTACCATTAGCAGGGTTCGCACCCCAGGACGCGCTCACGAACACGCCGGCGCCACGGCCGGTGAGCGGTGGACCGCCGGCGGTGTTGGGCGTTGCAGAAGTGGACGTATTGGTGGTCATGATCGCGTGGGGCGCGTTGGGCGGCGTGAGCGTGTGCAGGCGGCCGGGGGTCGCGGCGAGGCCAAGCACGCTCGGGTCTTCGCGGAAACCGTGCGTGAACGGGTTGGTCGTTTCTGCGCTGGCGTTGGCCCACGCCGAGGAGCCCGCTGCGGGCGGATGGGGCGCGCCGTGGAAGGAGGACGTCACGAACGGTGGTTCCGGGTCGATGTCCGGGATGCCTGCTGCGGCGAGGCCGCTCGGATCGATGCCGAGGAGGGAGCGGAGGTGCGCGTTCTCGGACTCGAGACGCGCGATTTCGTGCTCGCGCACCTCCGACCAGTCTAGGTCCGGCTGTGCGTCGGACGTCTCGGAGCGCGCAGGGGGAGAAGGGTCCCTACTTCCGGTTCTGCTTGGGTTCGCGAGGGTGGTGGCGATAGTAGTGGTGGCAATAGTGGTGGCATCAGCGGTGGCGGTGGCGGTGGCTGGTACGACATCAATAGCGCTATCGTGGGAGAGCGAGGGTTCGGATTCGGATTCGGATTCGACTTGGGCGGAGCGGCTGGCTTCGGTGTTGGGCTGCGGGGATTCCTCAGGTCCAGGCTGTGGTTGTAGAAGTGGCGCGTCACTACTAGCTTGTCCTTCTCGTGGCTTGGACGGAGGCCGGGCGCCAGGAAGCTGGTGTGAATCACCCCCCT
>QFFA01001284.1:0-24333 GCA_003316565.1 Russula foetens
TTCGCGTGAGGAACAGAAACACGAGCAACTCTGAGATTGTATAAGTTAACACGTCAATATCGAAGAGGTAAAGAAGCAGAACAAACAGTTTTCCCGTGTTTTTTCCTGTGAAGAGCAAGGAGAGGGCCTCAGGTGCGCTTTCCAGCCCTTCGGTGACGTGGTATTTGCGGATAATGCGACCCTCAGAGACCCATTTACTGAGTAACTTCAAGGCTTCGGGATATCGCGCAGTAAAATCGGTTCTATCATGAGCTCAGTGGAGTTAGAGCAATGCGCACACCATGCTACACTTACACGATAAAGCCTTCAATCTTCGCTCGCTGCGTCAAGAGGTTGAAATAGGATGTAATCCCTTTTGGATTGGGATTATCTAGAGATGCATGGTCAAAGGTGAATTCCATCATTTTGTACGACCAGCGCACTGTATTCAGAAATGGCTCCTGACGAATATCATTGGTAACCTCGACATTGTTAACAGTTCATTGACTCACCGCACAGAATAACGCGCGCCCTGAGATTGAGTCTAGTCAATGCAAAGTCCAATATCTCGCCGCCGACGTTGTCGAAGAACACGTCAAAATATCCAACTGTATTCTTGAAATCGTCGTGGAACGAGGGGCTCTTATAGTTCAAGGCCGCGTCGATCTTGATATCCTCTCTGAGCCATCTGCACTTCTCATCTGTGCCGGCGATTCCTATAACCTTTGCGCCGTATAGTTTACCAATCTGGCACACCAGAGAACCAACGTGGCCAGCGGCTCCAGAGACCACGAGGGTCTCACCTGCCTTGATCTTTGCGACATCTAATAGTCCCTATATCGCAACATCAGTGTACAAGTACATTGCCCGTAGACTCAGAACCACGCACAAAGTATGCCGTAAAGCCGCCTGAAGCAGATAAATCAGGAGGACCTTCAACGATTGCAAGGTCAAGTTACCGCACCGGCGACCCCCAGTGGTCCTAAAAAGTCGAGCAATTGCGCGCCTGGAGGGACGCTTGGGACAATTAATTCGGAATACCACCGACCCGAACAGACCGTGTAGACGCGCGCTCACTGAATTTTCTGAATTATCTCTGCCTCCTTCATCACGACGTACTCCGTCCAACCTATCCACGAAAATAAGACAGCACAGAAAAAGTAACAGCGCTGGGTAGGACTCGCCTGTTCGGGTATTCACGATATCACCGGGGCGTAGCTCGCAGCCCTCGCCCGCTTCAATTACGGTACCGAGCCCGAGGGACCGCATCACTGCGCCGATTTGCACAGGAGGTTGATAACTACGCGCATCCCTCAACCAGGTCCGCATGACAGGGTCGAGAGATACCCAGTCGACTCGCAGAAGGACCTCTCCTGGCCCAGGCTTGAGGAGGTCGAACGGTACCGTCTCTTTGCGGAAAGTGGTGGGAGTGATGTTCGTCTCGGGACGCTCAGCAAGCACGATTCTCGTGAAGTGTTTTGGGGGCGTTATTTGGGCCATGGTCAAGCGTGAGTGGAAATGCTCCCTCGGTGAAACGTGCAAGGCATTTCGTCCGGTACTGCTGAAGGTCCTTTATATGCTGACGTTCGAATCGCCGCGAGTCCTCAAAGCGCATACGTATGCCAGATGTAGGGCAACCATTGGTCGTTGATTCTGAGTTCAAGTTGGGACGCCGGCATTATTAGACACGGCAAAGGCTGCACAGTCATCAAACTGCCACGAAGGCAAACTATTCGGCTCTCATAGGGATATACGCACGCCCCAATAACTCAATCACGCTTCGTCTCTGCGGCGCGGGAGGTTCCTTGACTGATGGTGCTGGGCCATGTTGCGAGAACTCATAGGAAAATATGTTTTCGTGGAGCATTTCTGTTACAAAGAATGGATTTATTCGTTCAACAACAAAGTGATGGCACATAACCGTAGTCCCAAAGTCTGTGTTCTATTCATATCTTCAGAATTTCGCGTCGGAGCCGGACACATGGACGACTCTATGAAATTCCAGTGTGTCAGCGCAGAGAGCCGGTAACAAGATGGCTTAGAAACAAACAATTTTCCGGTGTTACCTCCCGTGAAGAGCAATGGGAGCGCCTCGGGTGCCTTCTCCAGTCCCTCAACAATGTGGAGCTTTCGCAAAATGCGACCCTCGGAGATCCACTTGCTCAGGTCTCCTAAAGCTTCTGAGAAACGATCTGCGTAATCGTATCTACAGACGACGGTATGTCGGTAAGTGTTCAGGTAGTACGAATCACTCAATTGGGCTTACGCAAGGAAGCCTTCGATCTTCGCCCGTTGTAAGATAAGGTTGAGATAGGAAGAGAGTCCCTTAGGCTTGACGATGTCTATAGCGTGAGACTATCAGGACTAGACATCATCTTGATAACCACGAACGTACTGTAATCGGAGATGCCGCCTGACGAACGCCATTGGAATCCTTGAGTATACTTCCGACTATTTTTGATGTTTTGGTTCACCGCATAAAGCAATCCGTGCTCCCTTGTTAAGTCTGGTCAGGGCAAAGTCAAGGATCTCGCCTCCGACATTGTCGAAAAACACGTCCAGATATCCGACGGCATCCTTGAACTCGTCGTGAAATGTGGGGCTCTTATAGTTCAGGGCTGCGTCAATCTTGACCTCCTCTCTGAGCCATCTGCATTTTTCATCCGTTCCAGCAATTCCAATGACCTTCGCTCCATGTATCTTGCCGATCTGGCACGCCAACGAACCCACCGATCCCGCCGCTCCCGAGACTACGAGTGTCTCACCAGCCTTGATCTTTGCGACATCCAATAGACCCTATCATAGAATAATAATGGTGAACAAGTGGATTGTCAAGTCAGACCACATACGAAGTACGCCGTTAAACCACCTAGTGGGCTGATCAGTCGATGGTCCATTTGAGGAACTGGTGGCGAGGTACACACCGGAAATGTTTAAAGCTCCTAAAAAGTCGAGCAATTCGGCACCTGGAGGGACGCTGGTGGACGTTTCTCAGACTATATGCCGACCAGATGTGTGGATCGGTCGTACTTATTCGAGTTTTTGGGTCACAGTGTCATCCTCTTTCAAGACGGCATACTCCGTCCATCCTGCTTATAAGCACAGCGCCCTCCAGGGCTTTTTGAATGGAAGATCACATACCAGGGAAGCAACTTATGATGTCCCCAGGTTGTAGCCTACAACCTTCCCCAGCTTCTACGACTGTGGCCAACCCAGCGGACCGCATGACCTCGCCTATTTGGACGGGAGGAATATAAGACCTTACATCCCTCAGCCAGAACCGCATGGCAGGATCGAGTGAAAGCCAGTTGACTTGAAGAAGGATCTCTCCCTGTCCAGGATGAAGGTCAAGGGGCACGTTCTCGATGCGAAAGGTTGCCGGCGTGATATCAGTAACGGGACGCTCATTGAGCACCACTCGTGTGTAATCTTTTGTAGACATCCTTGAGGGTAAACAGATGTTGGAGGGATGCCACGCTTGGGGATGGTCCCAGTATGTATAAATAACCATGGCCAGCACCGGCCTCTATCTCACCGGACCCGGGAGGTTGTTAGGAATACAGATCCGACTCGACCCCATTATTGGGCTATCGAGACGCGCTAAAGATGGAGTGATAAAACTTACCGATTCCTCTCCTCAGATTGTGGTTCTTGGCGTCTTCCAAGCGGCGATTTGATCCTGCGCTATGATAAACAATGTGGCAAATGTTACTATCCGCCATCACGAATATGATTCGAACCAGCAAGAGTATCAATTGGTTTTTACAGACAGATAGAGTGTCCTTCATCAGATGATTCAACACACCCTGCTCAATTTTTGCCTCCCAGAGCTCTACTTTCGCTTTTTCCCGTCTTGTTAAGAGCTGCTGTCATCGATTGATTATTGATACGCCGGACAGCGTCTTGCTTCAAGACGTTCAACGGTTTGTTACTCGAGCTGGTTTACATTGGCCGTCATTGATACAAGAAAAATGTAGTCGGGGCGATCGCAGATACAGTAGACGCATGGCTCGGAACTGCCAAAGACGTTCTGGATGATGGGGAGGCCGTTGTAGGACGCTCTATGACGAAGCAACAACCACCGGAGGTCCGGTGGGATGGCACTCAAGGTAGTGGCATGTGCACCAGAAGGGGGGGGTGATGACTGAGACCATTCAGAAGGCGGAGGAAATGACGTTGGGTCCGATGGCGATAAGTATAGAAGAATATTGAGAAGTTATGAGATCATCGATCATCCTTAGAAGAGCTTCGGAAGTGCGTGAAAGTGGACACGGAGATACAGTATGTATGATAAATTTCGATGCAGGTATAGCATCCTGCGGCGTTGGAATTTGCTTATGCGCTACCATCGTTGGTTGTGGGTTGTGGTTGTGGTGAGGCTCGACGTGCTACACACGCAAAGTCACCCGATTGCCAACTCCGCTCGGCTACTCGCGCGTACGCTTGCCAGCGGTTGCACGCTTGTCTTTTTATTTTTTTTGAATTGAATCGAATTGCACGCTTGTCACGCTGGCAGTAAACTGTACCAGAAGCGGTGCGTTCATCAGACGTAGATTTCGAGTTGGGACCGCCGGTATCATTAGCGACTCGGACGGTACCAATTGTCTCAAAGGCAAGCCATTCAGTATACACGCTCTCGCAACTTAGTCTCACTACTAGTGTGAATCATTGTATTATGGTGCTGGGTCAGGTCGTGGGTTCTTGCCACAACCGCAAAGGGCAGAAGGTTTTCATAGGCGTTACTGTCACGAAGAATAATACCGTAGCTTACACCGGCGTTAAGCCAAAATTTCAGAGCTTTGCATCCGATCCGGACACATGGACGACTCTAAAAAATCCCAAATGGTCAGGACACATAAACAGGAATGAGACGACGTGGGAACAGACAATTTTCCTGTGTTGCCTCCGGTGTAGAGCAATGGAAGCGCCTCGGGTGCCTTCTCCAGCCCCTCAATAATGTGGAATTTTCGTTCTATGCGACCTTCAGAGATCCACTTGCTGAGGTCTCTCACGGCCTCTGGATAGCGATCTTTGTAATCAAACCTACGGGCGCGGATACGTCGGTAGGTGCTCAGCCAGCAGTCAGTCAGCAGGGACCCACACGATGAAACCTTCCATCTTCGCCCGTTGGCTGATAAGGTTCAAATAGTTAGAGAGACCTTTTGGCTTGGGGGAGTCTGCAACGTGGGAGTATCAAAACGAGACGTCATCTAGATGATAACGATGAGCATACTGTAATCAGAGATGGCACCTGGCAAACATCATTGGCGACTCTGAGCATAATGTCTCATGGTTTGACTCACCACATAGAGTAACCCGTGCGCCCTTGTTGAGTCGGGTCAGGGCAAAGTCCAAGATCTCGCCTCCGACGTTGTCGAAAAACACATCAAGATATCCTACAGCGTCCTTAAACTCTTGGCGGAATGTGGGGCTCTTATAGTTCAGGGCTGCGTCGATCTTTATATCCTCTCTGAGCCATCTGCACTTTTCGTCCGTCCCAGCAATTCCGACGACCTTCGCTCCGTATATCTTGCCCATCTGGCACACCAAAGAGCCAACAGACCCAGCGGCTCCTGAGACGACGAGTGTCTCGCCAGCTTTGATCTTCGCGACTTCCAATAGACCCTATCATACAACAGTTATGGCGGATGAGAGGATCGTCAGGTCAGATTACATACAAAGTACGCCGTTAAACCGCCTAGAGTGGCTGATCAGTCGATGATCTCCAGAAAAGCAGATGAGTACACACCAGAAGCGCTGAAAGTCCCCAAGAAGTCGAGCAATTTGGCTCCTGGAGGGATGCTGGTGGACGGACGTTTCTCAGACTGTATGTCGACCAGGCGCATGGCTGGGTGGTTCTTACTCGAGTTTCTGGGCGGCGCCCTCTTTCACGATGGCATACTCCGCCCAACCTGTTCATTAGCACAGCGCCTTCGGGGATGTTGAATTCAAGCCAACTTACCTGGGGAACAACTTATAACGTCACCGGGTCGTAGCCTACAGTCCTCGCCGCCCACTTCCACAACGGTGGCGATACCACCGGCTCGCATGACTTCCCCTATTTGGACAGGAGGGAGGTAACTCCTGGCATCCTTGATCCAGCCACGCATAGCAGGGTCGAGTGAAAGCCAGTTGACTTGGACAAGCACCTCACCCTGTCCAGGGTGAAGGTCAAAGGGAATATTCTCGATGCGGAAGGTTGTCGGCGTGATATCTGCGACGGGTCGCTCGTTGAGCACAATTCGTGTGTAATTTTTGGTGGACATTCTTGACAGCGGACAGATGTTGAAGGAAGGAATGGCTGGTCCAGTGCTTCCAGTGCTTTATAAATAAATATCTATGACCAGACAGAACCGGGCTCTACCTTACCGAGCCCGGTAGGTTGTGTTAGAAATACAGGCGACCCACATAATTGAATCATGCGATACCCATCTGTGTCTGACAAATACGGCGATCTCTCTCTTCTTCTTCTTGGTCTTCCATGTACCGTACCGAATTAACCCCGTGCCAGCAATCGGACGCGCGCCAACTTTGTCACGTCACGTGTTTCCTGGACTTTGTACTATGTCACATGATTCATTGCCATTTCGGGTTTTCTTTTGCCACCTCAGAGAAAGTATTTGAACTCCAACTCGTCACTCGTTCTGGTCCGCTTTGTGTCGCGAAGCTGAAGCACCAAATCATGGAATGTATAACACCATGGCTTGTTTGCCGATGATACTTCGATATACAACCCAGTGAAGATGATTCTACAAAACTACGCTATCAATCAAGGCCCAAAAAAGTACAAGACGCTACAAGACGCGATTACGCCCTCGATCTCCACTCACTGCGTTAAGAGATTAAATTAAGGAAAATCTCCATTGAAATGGGATTGTCTAGAAGTGCCGCATGGTCAGACGTAGAATTCCCACCGATTTGTACACAGAACGGCGTAAAGCCGCTTAAAAAGAGAAATCAGATGGACCTTCAAGAACTGCAAGGTTCGGCTACGGACTGGAAGCCCTGAGAAGTCGAGCAGCTGTACGTTTAAAGGAATGCTTTTTGCACATTCAGTTCAGACTTGTGCCAGTGGTCCCCGATCCCCGGAACGAACGCTCCACGTAGACGCGCTCACTGAAAATTTTGAATTATTTCTGCTTTCCTCATGACGGCATATTCCGTCCGACCTATCCGCAAAAAAAGATAGAAAGCGAAATCCAGAAACGGCGTTGAGCGGTCCTCACCTTTTCGGGCATCCACGATGTCACTGCTAGCTCGCAACGATGGCAACCCTTGCACACTTAGAATATCGATATTGTTCTGAGCCCAAGGGTCCGCATGACCACGGCGATCTGCACAGGACGCTGGTAACTACGGGCGTCCCTCAACCAGGTTCTGGCAGGGTCCAGAAAAATACAGTGGACGGGTGGACGAGGATCTCACCTTGCCCGGGCCGGCCCATCCAGTTATATTCGGCCCCGCCACTCATGGGGACATACGCACACCCTCTGGCTAGCAACTCGATCACATTACATCTCTGGAGCGCAGGAGGTGCCTCAAGCTCGAACGTCTTACGAGACTGGCTCAGATTTCGAGAACTTGCTACAACCTGGGCTTGATTGCGGAACCGCACAAGAAAGTAAATCTGCCTGGGCATTCCCGTCCCAAAATATTGGTCTATTCATTCAACAACAAAAATGACGCCATATAACCATCGCTTCAAAATCTCAAGTTCTATTCATATCTTCAGAAATTCGCGTCCTAGCCGGACACATGAACGACTCTACGAAGTAACAGTACGTCAGCCCAAAGAATTAATATAATAGTGGAGGAACAAACAATTTTCCAGTGTTGCCTCCGGTGAAAAGCAATGGGAGCGCCTCGGGTGCCTTCTCCAGTCCTTCAACAATGTGGAACTTTCGCAAAATGCGACCCTCGGCGATCCACTTGCTCAAGTCTCTCAAAGCCTCTGGAAAGCGATCTGTGTAATCGGATCTACAGACGACGGTATGTCGGTAAGTGTTCAGGTGATATAAATCACACAATGGGGCTTACACAATGAATCCTTCGATCTTCGCACGTTGTAAGACAAGGTTGAGATAGGAAGAGAGGCCCTTAGGCTTGACGATGTCTATAGCGTGAGACCATCAGGACTTAAACATCATCTTGATAATCACGAACGTACTGTAATTGGAGATGCCGCCTGACGAACGCCATTGGAATCCTTGAGTATACTTCCGACTATTTTTGATGTTTTGACTCACCGCATAAAGCAATCCGTGCTCCCTTGTTAAGTCTGGTCAGGGCAAAGTCAAGGATCTCGCCTCCGACATTGTCGAAGAACACGTCCAGATATCCGACGGCATCCTTGAACTCGTCGTGAAATGTGGGGCTCTTATAGTTCAGGGCTGCGTCAATCTTGACCTCCTCTCTGAGCCATCTGCATTTTTCATCCGTTCCAGCAATTCCGATGACCTTCGCTCCATGTATCTTGCCGATCTGGCACGCCAATGAACCCACCGATCCAGCTGCTCCCGAGACTACGAGTGTCTCACCAGCCTTGATCTTTGCAACATCTAAAAGACCCTATCTTGCGACGATAACGGTGGATATGAGAACCATCAAGTTGGGGCACATACAAAATACGCCGTTAACCCCCCTAGATTGGAACGATCAGTCGATAGTTACGGAGAACCCATCGAGTGAGGTACACACCAGTAATGCCCAAAGTTCCTAAAAAGTCAAGCAATTCGGCTCCTGGAGGGACTCTGGCGGTCGTTTCTGAGATTGTACGCCGAGGACATGGCTTAGTAGTTCATACTCAAGCTTCTGGGTGTCACCCTCTTTCAAGACGGCATACTCTGTCCAACCTGTCCATGATAAACACGGCGCCTCCCGAGGAAAGAGGATATATGTGGAACTCAAGACCTACCAGCCAAGCAATTTACGACGTCACCTGGTCGTAGCTTACAGCCTTCCCCCGCTTCTACGACGGTGGCCAACCCAAAGGAGCGCATGACCTCGCCTATCTGGATAGGAGGAGTATAGCCCCTTTCATCCTTCAGCCAGACCCGCATAGCAGGATCGAGTGAAAGCCAGTTGACCTGGACAAGGATCTCACCCTGTCCAGGTCGAAGGTCAAAGAGCGCATTCTCGATGCGGAAGGTTGTCGGCGTGATATCTGAGATGGGTCGCTCGTTGAGCACGATTCGTGAGTAATGTTTTGAAGACATTCTTGACCGCGAAGAGTTCTTGATGGAATACCAACCTGGACGGCGCTGGCTCGTCCCAGCGCCTTTATATAACCATGGCCAGCACCGGCCCCTGTCTTGGGTGTAAGGTGAGCGGCGAGCGGCGTCCGGGTTGCGAATGTGGCATGACAAGCATCGGTCCCTCAGATTTCCTATTCCGCTCTCCCGGTTATTCTCCACATGTACTGTAACATACTTTAACACCCACCGGGTGTTATTGAGATGTGATATGTAAACCTTCTCTTAAGAACTTCACACAATAGAACCAGCCCAAATGTGGCATTCAACGGTATTGCGAAGTTAACGTAAAGAAAAGTGTCTGCCCTTCCATTGTTGGAAGGGCACGCATTATATACATGCGGCCCCTTACTGTAATTAATCAAGGGCTCATATGACGACTCTTCACTCGTATTGGTCCATATTAATGACAACACGCGCTGTCGTTGTTGCGCTGGGATCGCTCGATCAATGAGCACTGAAGCGAGGTGGCCAAGTGGCCTCCTTTGTGCGACACCGCGTGCCGCGCGCTCTGGATGATGAGTACTTGGCGTACTTAACGAGTGCTCGTGAAACGAGCACCGAAGTGAGGCGGCGAAACAGCCTCACCAAGGTTGTAAATTGCACGCACATAACTGTGCGTGTTCGTATGTTCTACTCACTTGCGCTCACGCGCGTGTGATGTCGATGGTGAGACGTCCGACAGTGTCGGCAGCCTCACATATACACGGCCTTCTCAAGTATGTAAACTTCTGCAACGGGGAGGGACCCAATATGAAGCCCCTTTGGCCAACCTTCCTAAAGCCCTCAGCGGGTCCAACAAAGACTGCGGTCGCTCCCCTTTGCTCTCTTCCTTCCTCGATCTCGACCTCACAGATGCGATGGACATCGCACTTTTATGGGGCCGATGCATTGTTAGGAATCATATGGATCCGATTCGGGCCCATAATGAGCCATCGAGCTGCATCAGGGATCAGGGCAGCTTACCCACATGTCTGTCTAACAAAAAGGCGATCTCCTCCCCCGATCGCGATTCTTGGTATCTTCCACGCAGAGATTTGATCCTGCGGCAAGTGACAAGTGTTTTTGTCCGCTATGCGAAACAACCTTGTCCGTGCAGGTGTTTTATGGATCTGTCCTCAGGGCCAGGGCCTCGAACCAAAGCACGTCGCATATGGTCATTGGCCACGTGTTTCTTGGACCTGCGTCCATATCGCATGTCGCACTGGCACTATCGTGATCCTTGGGATATTTCGAAGTCGTTCCATGCGATGTTCATTAATATGCTTGAGTCGTTTCTGGGGCCAAATCTGGATTAATATATAAACAACTTGAATGGGATAATTAATAGGAAATTAATGGTCAACTTTTGTTTTTAAGGACTGGTACAGCAGGAATCTCCTCGTCCTGGATTCCATCAATCGCGTCATGATTTGTTCGGTATTTCATTTCGTTTTTCGTAGCGTTGGCGTGTCAGGTCAAGGGCTTCACACGTCTCTCTCCTACTCCTCCTACTTCGCCCCTTGACCTTCGTATGTCTAGTCGGGTTACACCGAGGCGCCTAAGATTGGATTTCGTCAGATGTAAAGTCCGGTATCTCTCCGCCAACTCGGACTCAGAGTCGCCGACATTGTCGAAGAACCCATCGAAATATCCAACGGCGCCATCAGACTCGCGGAATGATGGGCTCCTCTAGTTCAAGGCCGCGCAGGTCTTGATTGTCGGCACTTCTCATATATTCTGGCGATTCCTATTGCTTTCGCGCCGTATGGTTTACCAATCTGGCACTCCAGCGAAGCAACATGCACATGGTCAGCGGCTTCCGACACCGACACCACAAGGGTCTCACCGGCCTTGATCTTTGCGTTTTCTAAGAAACCGAAACCCAGTCACGGTTTCGCAACATTCTTAGCAGACAGCTAAAACATCAGTTGAAACCTGTACACGGTACCGCCTGGAGCAGAGAGATCAGACAGACCTTCAAGAACCGCGTGGGTGAGATTACGTACAAGCAACGTTCCCCAGAGGTTCTAATGAGTCGAACAATTGCCCGGCTGGACTGGTCCGCTTCAATTACTGCCGAGCCCAGGGAACCGCATGGCCGCGCCGATTTTCACAGGGGGTTGATAACCATGGTGTCCCTCAACCAGGTCCGCACGGTGAGGTCGAGAGAAATCCAGTTGACCCGCATGAGGGACTCACCTTTCCCGGGCTTGAGGAGGTCGAATGGCACTGAAACGTCACAGGAGTGATGTTCGTCTCATTGACGCTCAGCAAACAATGACCGTGGTGGAGTGTTCTGGGTACGTCTGTTGCATCATGGTCAAGTAGGGCCCTGAGCGGGAATGCTTAGTGTAATGTATTGCATCCGGCGCTGCTCGAGGCCCTTGATACGCTGTCGTTCGAGTCTCCACGAATGTTAAAGCACGACATCTGTACCGGATGTAGGACGTCCATTGGACGTCGATTCTGGGTTGAGACAATCGGTAGCGTTGGCCACGCTGTATAGCCATCTATCCGGCCGCCACGAAGGCGGGCTATTCGACCCACTTGTAGGGACATGCCCACGCCCTAGCAACCCCATCACATTGCATCCCTGAAGCGTAGGAGGTACCTCAGGATCGAATGTCGAGTCAGAAGTCGAGGCCTTGTTACAACTTGGGCTCGATTGGGGAACCGCACGGGAAGGTACGTTTTCATGATCATTTCTGTAACAAAGAGTGTATTTATTTTTCAACAACAAAGTGACATCGTATAATCGTAGCTTCAAAACCTTAAGGTCTATTCATGCCTTCAAAATTTCGGGTCGGGGCCTGACACATGAACAACTCTGTAAAATTCCAGTGGGTCAGGGCAGAGAATCGATCATGAAATAACATAGGAACAAACAATTTTCCGGTGTTGCCTCCAGTAAAGAGCAACGGGAGCGCTTCGGGTGCCTTCTCTAGCCCCTCAACGATGTGGAACTTTCGCACAATGCGACCCTCGGCGATCCACCTGCTCAGGTCTCTCACGGCCTCTGGAAAACGATCTGTGTAATCAGGTCTACGGACCGGGGTACGTCGGTGGGTCTTCCAGTGGCGTAAATTATACCAAAAGGGCTTACACGATAAAGCCTTCCATCCTCGCCCGTTGACCTATGAGGTTCATATAGGAAGAGAGACCTTTTGGATTGGGGTTGTCTGTAACGTGGAGGCATGAGTACTGGACGGCACCTAGACAACAACGGACGCACTGTAATCGGAGATGGCACCTGCCGAACGGCATTGGGGACTCTGAGCATTCTCAGAACGTCTCTTTATGCTTTGACCCACCACATAAAGCAATCCGTGCCCCCTTGTTGAGTCTGGTTAGGGCAAAGTCAAGGATCTCGCCTCCGACATTGTCGAAAAACACATCGAGATTTCCGACGACATCCTTGAACTCGTCGTGGAATGTGGGACTCTTATAGTTCAGGGCTGCGTCAATCTTGACCTCCTCTCTGAGCCATCTGCATTTTTCGTCCGTTCCAGCAATTCCGATGACCTTCGCTCCGTGTATTTTGCCGATCTGGCATACCAACGAGCCCACGGAGCCAGCGGCACCCGAGACTACGAGTGTCTCACCGGCCTTGATCTTTGCGATATCCAATAGACCCTATCTTGCAACGATAACGGCGGATACGAGAATCGTCAATTCGAACTACATACAAAGTAAGCCGTTATCCCCCCTAAAGTGGCCAGTTCAGTCGATGATCACGGGAAAGTGGCGGACGCACACACCAGTAAAGCCCAAAGTTCCTAAAAAGTCGAGTAATTCGGCCCCTGGAGGGACGCTGGCGGACGGTTCTGAGACTGTATGTTAACCAGGTGCTGGCTTGGTGGTTCTTACTCAAGTTTCTGGCTGTCACCCTCTTTCAAGACGGCATACTCCGTCCAACCTGTCTATAATAAGCACGGTGCCCTCCGAGGATGTTGAACTCAAGACCACTCACCAGGCAAGCAACTTATGATGTCACCGGGTTGTAACTTACAGCCTTCGCCCGCCTTTACGACTGTAGCTAACCCAATAGACCGCATGACTTCGCCTATTTGGACAGGAGGTGAGTAACCCACTACATCCTTCAGCCAGAACCGCATAGCGGGATCGAGTGAAAGCCAGTTGACTTGGACAAGGATTTCACCCTCTCCAGGCCGAAGGTCAAACGGAACATTCTCGATGCGGAATATTGTTGGCGTGATATCGGTGACGGGTCGCTCGTTGAGCACAATCCGTGTGTAATGTTTCGGGGACATTCTTATCGGCGAAGAGGCTTTGATGGGACGACGACAGCCTTGGGCGCTGGTTCCCGCGCCTTTAAATGACCACGGGCAACGCCGGCCTCCATCTCACCGGATCCGGTAGATTATTGGGAACACAGCTACGACTGGGGTCTATGTTGGGCCACCAAGGGTTGAAGTGGCGAATATATTACGGTCTATCCCGCTGATCGCGATTCTTGGCGTCTTCCACGCAGCGATTTGATCCCGCGGCAAGATAAACAGTGTGAGTGACAAGTGCTATTATCCGCTATACATCGCACGAAGGTAAACAAGGCAATCGAACCAGGAAAAGTATCAATCAACTCTTATGTACAGCTAGAGTCCTTCATGAGATGATTTAACACACCCTGTTCAATTGTTGCTTCCCAAAGCTCCACCTTCGCCTTTTCTAGTTCTGCCAGGAGCTGCTGTCGTCGATCTTTGGCACGCCGAATAAGTTCTTGCTTGTTCAACGGTTTGTCACAGGAGGTGGCTTTAGTCAGTCGACCTTGGTCCAATAGAGAAAGGATCTGGGTGGTTGGAGCAATCGGGGATACAATAGAATCTTGTCTTGGCACTGCAGAGGACGCTCTGGACGTCATGGGAGTCGTTGTAGCCGTCGATGTTGGAAACGGCCGAGAAGATAAAGCAGATACTGGGGACCGCGGTGCTATGCTAAGGGATCGTGAAGCAGGAAACGGCGGTAATTGTGATTTTGACTGAGCAGTGGCTGGTATTGGTGCAGACTTTGCGATCTGCAACAGCAAGGCTGCTGCGTTGATCGGGTCTTCCGCTATGGCATTGACTAGTCCTTGAGGAACACGAGGACGATGGGATGGCAACTGAAACCCACCTTGCTCGGGTCGGTAGACTTCCGGATCTGAATATAAGTCCTCCGTCGGGGTTAAAGGATCGAACAAGGAACTTGTCGAGGCGATAGGTGATTGCAAGAGCATCGGCGTCGAGGGTCCTTGGCCATCTGTGAAAGTATTTCTCGAAGGATCAACCAGGTCCGAATCACTGCTGGATGATCTCCCCAATAGTACTGGGTCGATCATGGAGTCTGGGATATCGCCAGGGTCCGTCGGGGTCCCGTGCAATAAAAACTGATCGGCTGGGTTTGCGTGGGAAGCGATGGGAACATCAACTCCAGGGGAATCGGTGCTTCCTCCCGTGAACGGTGATGGACTATGGCGAAACATGGCCAATAACTGTTCGAGGTCCATCGAGACGGCATCCAAGGCAGTGGCATGTGCGTCAGCAGGGGGGCAATGATGCTGGGAGAATTCCGAGGACGGCAGACAAGACGTTTGGTTCGATGGAGACGATGCAGGTGGTATAGAATTATAGAGAGAAGTTATGAGATCATCTAGAGGAGCAGTCTGTGGAAAAGATTCGGACGTTCGTGAAAGTGGACGTGGAGGTACCGTTCGCGCTCGCATGGAGGCCACATCCTTGACTCCAGAAGTAAAGGCTGGCGTGTCTTGCTGCTGATAAAATGACATATCGGCGGCGGGATGTTGTTGAAAGGATGTTTGGTCTGGGGGATTCGGTGGATTCATGGGAGACGGCGAGGCTGCATTTTGCTGGAGGTATGTCCTTGCTGCGGCAGATCGTCTGGCACCTTTGATTAGCACTGCAAGTTGAGAAATAAGTTGCTTGAGGCGCTCCTTCTCCCAACGGACACGATATTGGCTTGGCCCTTCTCCTTGTTGGAACGGATACGGCACGTCCCAGTCAGCGGCACCCGCAGGGACTGAGTTGAGCTTCCGACGCTTTGGTGCAGCGCCGCGCTCATTGCTTGATCCATTAGAGCTTGGAGGAGGGGAGCAGGACTGTGTCGCAGCAGGGAGAGCACTGGGGGCTCCTGGACCTGAGAGTAGTCGTAGCAAAGACTCCAGTACAGGAAAGATGTTTTTCTGCTTTACAAGAGACGAAACGACTTCCTCATTTGACGGGGAAGGAAGCGAAGAGGAATCGAGGGAATGAATGCCCTTCTTCCCCAGTCGTGGTGGATCAAGCTCGTCTTCGACGATAATTGGGTTTTTTGATGTCGCCCCTTTGTGGTACCTCGTAGAAAGAGTGGATGGGTCCAATCCCCCAATCAAACCAGCATGTCCTAGAAGTGCCTGCTGGCTGCGCAAGAAGTTGGAAGGTGGGGGTTCATTGGGATCGGGGAAGTGAATTGGGGGAGGAGGACGTGGTGTCGTGGATCGCTCTTTGCCACTCTTCGGGTTCCTGGGACCCCTCGATGGCCCACGAGAAATCGGGGGCTTGTTGGAGACAGTACTTGAAATAGACGAGGGGGTGGGTGTGGGTGTGCTCGTAGTCGTGCTTGTGATCGTGGTCGTGGTCGTGGGAGGCGTGACTGGAATTTTTGGAGGCAAGGGACGGTTGAGGAGTAAAACTGCCGGATCGATGGCAAGTTCAGAACAGGAATGGGAACCAGGAAGTGCAATGGTCCCCACGTTTTCTGCAGACCCTGGGCCCGTGGGGAGGGCTAGTTGTGGTGACCTACCTCTGGCCGGAGATGGTGGAGGGGAACCAAACAAAGAGCCATCATCTTCATCTCCGGCGGGTAGAGAGTGTGCGCCGTCGACTTGCATGCACTGAGAAACAAATGTTGTTAGATAGGGAGGTGAATGAGATACAAGGATGAGCACCTTTTGGACGTCAACGCCAGCTTGGCAAGTCGGGGAACAAAGAAAATGGTGTTTTATTTGGATTTGGATGATGACTCGCGGCTGTCGGCTGTCAGACTCTCGGACTGACTAATCCGTCTCTGTCCTTTATCTTTATGCATTCGTCCTCATCGAACAATCGAGGCTCAACCCCACGCTCAGGGCAGCCTCATATTGACATTGACACCATCTCTCCACACCCCCACCAACAGCCTGTCATTTCTTCCGCTTTTGTCCAGAGCCCTTCTGGTATCCCCCCTCAGGCCTTTCCCTCAGCTTTCCTAACTCCGCAGTATGATTATCCCTCTCAGCCCTCCTATTCCTTACCCCCAAACTGGCAACGCCCGAGGGCTACTAGCTCATATACTTTGGAATCGGCAACTCTAGCGTTTCCTGAACCTCAGCTTCATCGCGCCACATCAACACGGGCTCAGTCTCGTCCGCCCTCTCCTTCACCCCGGACTTCAGGATATGATTTAGGAGTGTCCCCCCGCATAACTCCCGCCTTGTCGCATCGCGACTCTTTCATTAGTCCAAAACCCCACACTCAAGAGGTAGCATTCTGGCGACTACATCTCGAAACATGTCGCTCATGTATTTTCGCCTCTAGAAAGTCGGCGTTCAGTCCCAGTATGACCCCAGTAAGCCCAGGTATAAGGCCCAACTTTGATATTAGATGTACATGACGTTAACACGGATGTGTAGCCTCGACCCGGAAGTCGGACTGGAGTTATTCCAGTCTGGCGAGATTCCCGAATCCGAACAAGAATGGGCTCGGTTCGTCCCGCCTCAGGCACTGGAGGTTCTTGGGAAGAAAGAGGTCGAACGGCAGTCCGTCCTGTTCGAGATCTTCAAGTCAGAACTAGACTACGTCAATGATTTACAGATCATAAAGGATGTATGAGCCATTTCATCTGTCCCTTCTTCATGATGGCTGAGTTTGCTCTTAGGTCTATATTTCGCCATTAATAAGCGCCTCTCAGACGTCTGAGATAATGTCGAAAGAGAAGGGGACGAACTTCGTGTCAGAGGTCTTCTGGAATCTGAATGAGATATTGATCCATCATCGACGCATGCTTGAGTCTCTTTTCTCCCGCCAGCGTGATCAGCACCCCCTCGTTCAGAGCGTGGCAGACATCATTCTAGATAGTGAGTCGTCTATCAGGAATATACAAATTTTTCTGACCTACGAGATATTAGACGCACTCCTGTTCACGCCAGAGTATGAATCTTACATCAAACATTCGCCTTTGTCGTTGGAACATCATCTGAAAGAACTTGAACGGAACCCCCGCTACAAAGACTTCATTGAAAGCTGCTCTGAAGACCCTCGTCTGAGAAAGAGGGACTTCAAGACTCTCCTTTCTCGACCAGTCACGCGATTGCCAAGACTACAATTAGTTTTGGAACGAATTCAGAAATTGACGGATGCGGACCACCCGGATCTTGAGACGATCCCGATAGTGCTGACGGTTCTGCGAGATTTCATCAAGAGCTCGGAACCTGGAATCGCGGCCGCAGAAGAGAAAGTGAAATTCGGAGCACTTCACCAGAGTTTGGTCGAGCCGCAAGACGACATCACTGTGAGTTCAAGGTAGCCAATGATACTGAGCTCATGTCCCCCTTCAGGACCTAGATCTCCATGATGACTCCCGGACTCTGATACATTCTGGACCGCTTGCAAGGCTAAAATCCGACACCCGGCACTCGTGGAGTGATGTATTCGGCGCGTTGTTAGACAATTATTGTGCGCAGCTGTGCCTTCATTCCTGTGTCAGGACTGATGGGCACTAGTCTTGTTGCTTAAGGAGCGGACCACGACATCCGGAACGATCAAGCGTAGTCATATAATAAGAGTAAACGTGTCAACACTTCAGTTTTTCATCCTCGCTTACGCAACGTCCTGTCTAGCCAATTCCACTAGAGTATTTACGATTGGCATCGTTCGACGGGCCCGCGGAAGTCCGCAAGGAGCGCGCAGACAGTGGCAGCTTCATCAGCATGAGTTCAACCAAGCAGGACGTGTATCCTTTCACTATATACCATGCAGATACAACGATACCTCGTCGATATACCCTTTACACTCAGACGCCAACTGCTCGAGCCAAGTGGTCGAGTGCGCTTGAGGATGCAATTGGTGTTTGGAAGGCAAGGCAAGACGCGAACAAGGTATTTTCGTTGCATATTCGATCCTCTACTTGTCTCACTATGACTAGTGGTTTGGACCCCAACCTCTCAACGACGGCTTCTTCCGCGTGCCGTCACGCACTGCACTTGCTCCTGGAACACATTTGACTGGTCGTACCCATTGTGCCGCTGCGTTTCGTAGGTTACTTTGTCTTGGTGCTGTCGATTAGTGTTGATGCAACTGTCAGCATTTCAAAAGCGGAATTACCTTGCTGTCGGGTGTACCAATGGTGTATACGTTGGCATTCGTGCTGACTCTTGTGAGTTATATCGAATTTCGCTTTTCCTTGCCACTAATTCGATTGGCTACAGCGTTTCAGAAGGTCTTAGGATTCATCAACCCAACTAGCATAATCGCCATTCCGGAATTCAACAAGCTCCTCGTCCATTATGAAATGGCTTTATATTCCTATCCTCTCGATTTGGTTATTCGCGTTTCTCAAGGGCTTTCCAAAGTTAAACCTCTTGAGGACTCGGTGGAAAGATTGGCCCAGAAAGATGGAAATGTCTTGTTCTTCAGAGCAGGTCGCATTGCCCATCGAACGTTAGGTGAGACACCGGGTCGGATATTAACGTGTTTTCGTTTCTCATCCCAAAGAAGTTGTTTACGCAACGAAGACATTCTTGCATGTCACATTGCATGTACTAGAATTAACTCGACCGGATGAAAACACTCAATCCTCAGCGGATCGCAGGTCGTCGTACCGGCCTTTTGGTTCTGTCCGTCCCCACACGTCTACTGAGAAGTCAAACCATTGACCATCTTCGCAAAGCCGATGCCTATCCCGCGAGACGCCCGCGATGCAAGGTTTCTTTCCCAGAAAGTGGCCATTTGCGCGTCCAAAGCAATCCACATTTTGGAGCCAATGAAGTGAGTCTACCTGCTAGATGGAACGAATCGAGAATTGACCATCAATTAAGTATGGCTGTTTCCTCGCCAACCGTCATACCCAATTTTTCCGACCCTAGATATGGCAGCGATGTGCTTAGAGAAAAGTGTGACTCGGCGAAGGTCCTTGGATTGGTTAGATGCGAGAAGGCAGAGATCCTCGTAATCTATGACGGCGAGTATCCTTCTCTCTACTTATTCATGGTCTGACATTTTTTGTAGATTTTGGCTGTTACACTGACAAACGTGGCAAACCCGCTCGTTCAGCTGGTTGTATTCTCTGGGAGTGCAGAGCTACGGCGTATGCTCATCGTGGACCCCACCTCCTGCTGTTCTCGCCCAAATTTATCGAGGTCCGCACCATCGCTTCTGGCAAGCTCGTTCAGGTGATAGAAGCAGGCGATGTGCGACTTTTACATTCTGGTTTGACGAAAGAGGATATGCTTGTCGTTGCCATGACTGGCGATGTTGACGACCAAAGCGGGCTCAGCGAGAAAGTCTTGGAGCTGGTCCAGACCACTGCTATCGACACACAGGAACCGGGGGTACGTGTACAGCAACACTGGGATGAGTGGGATATGTAACATTCTAGAACGTTGCCTTGTGTAGTTTACAATAGCGTACTTTGTTATAGATCCGCAACAGCCTTGATGTTACCGTGCTGTATCACCTTTCACCTTCAAGTTTTCACACAATCCTGTGTTCGGTGGTGTTTTCGTGGCAGGGACCTAAAGTGGGCCAACCTAATGGGCAGGGAGGCCTTTGGTGCAACCACCGAGTACACCAACCGACTTGAAAGCATCCGTCACACAGCCTGTTGCTAGCCGAAGCAGTGCCCCATTCACCCTACCTACGGATGACTTACTCCACACTTCCTTGGCCTTCTACCGGCACCGACGCTGGACTCACTGCTGTTGCTAAAGGTCCATTACAATTTTTGGAGAACGATAAAAAGTCCAGTTGCGACTCATCACCAGTTGATTCATTTGCGGTGTGGGCAATTGAAAACGAAAGCGGATCAATGGGTTGACAGGCATGGCACGTCGTATGCGCGTGTTGTATTGTCTCACGGTGTTAATCCGCCCTGAAAGCTGGCTGAAAGGCTCGAAACTCATTCACGCCGCCGTCACCCTTCACGCCTGCAAGCACCGCCCCTCATGCTGTGCTGTTTATGCTGAACGCCTTCATTGATTGTCTTCGTTTTCATCTTCTTCTTATGCGGGTTCAACGAGAAAATACGGGGGCCATGGACGCTCGCCTTCTGAACCAGGTCACGGTGCCGTCTACGCGGCTCGTGCAACCAACACGATACCTCTTACAGCAATTGCCATTGTTCTGTATGTTTTTCTTTCCGGGGCTGTGACTGGCTGCGGCTGCGGCTTCTCTGCAATGCCCTGGTCCTGTGTTCAAATTCACAGCAATCTCGTACCACCCGTAGCAGTATATAATGCCCAAGGGTCGAAGTCGGAGCAACCCAGGTTTCAATCCTGCTTGTCCATCCTTTATAATGTCCGGAGGCCTTCTGAGTCCATCTCCCAACTCACCCCCGTCTTTTCCCTTGCCACAGTAAGTCCAATACGCACGTCCTTCTGAACTACTGTTTACTCCCCATTCGCACAGGCTCCCACTTTCCACTATGCAAGCAATAACTGCTGGTAGCCCCAACACGCAGGGATCGCAAGCCGCAAACCCTTCTCTTATCCCGGTTACTACCACACCCAGTGGGCTCACCCCTCCTCACTTGACTGTACCTGGGCCTGGCGGTGCTTCGGGACCATCTTCTGCCGCGACCTCTACTATAACGCTCCACCGGCCGATCACTGCCTCTAGTAGCAACGCAGGATGCAACAACAAGGCAGAACGCAAGAAATTGTGTGACGCTTTGATGGACGCGGGAGGCGAAATCCCTGTAAGTTTGGGATTTTGATAATGCTGAACTCTCGACTGATCTCTCTCAGGTCCTCAATGAGGATGACGACACCTGGACTGTAACACGCTTTGTACCGGTCGTAAGAAGCGGTCCCAGTGAGACGAACTCGTGGGACGACCTATTTGGCGTCCTGACGGACAAATATTGTGCGTAGCTGTGCTTTCTTCCTTTTCTCTTCAAATCTGATTTGTACCAGTCTTTTTGCTCAAGGAAGAAACTGATCCACAGGGGACGACTCGGCACAGTCTTGTAGAAAAGGTAAGTTGTAGCCACTCCCTGTCTCTCATAATGTCCCCACTAATTCAATCTCTCTGACTAGCCAATTCCATTGGAGTGCTTATGCTTGGTACCCTCCGATGAGGAACCAATTACTCGAAAGCATGATCCGGGCTTCTTCAACCGGGCTGCGTCCTGTTTCAGCCCTTTGCAAACGGATATCCTCTACCCTTTTATCATCTACCACGCTGCTGCCCGAATAACTCGTCGATACACCCTTTGCGCAGAGTCGGCGACGGAACGGAACAAGTGGCGTACTGCGCTCAGCAGCGCGATCGAAGAACGGAATCCCCAACATGAGGTGAATACTCCACCTTATCCCAATTTCGATTTCTAATCCCTCATAAACGGTTATAGTTGTACAGGCCTCAAACTCTCAACAATGACTTCTTCCGCACGGCCCCACAAATCCAGCTTAAGCCTGGGGTCCACTACACTGGCCCTGTCGTCTGTGCCGCTGAATTCTGTAGGACATCTTGCCGTATTATCATTCATCGACGCTCATGTGGTTTCAGCGTATGAAAGGGAGGATTACATGGCCATTGGTTGTGACAATGGCATATACATTAGCAAGCGTGGTGCTAACCGTGGGTCATCGAAAATCTTACCTGTCTTGGTACCAGTCACCGACCTAGTTGCCTACAGCATATCGAAAAGTTTTGGACTCCAATCAACCAGTTTCTATGGTTGCCATTCAAGAACTCGACATGTTTCTCGTGCATTGTGAATCGACACTATATTCATATCCTCTTGATATGGTTGTTCGGACCTCTCAAGGGGCTCTCAGACCTGAGAGCCTGATCAACTCGGAGCAAAAGCTGGGCCAAGATCATGGCAAAATTTTGTTCTTTCAAGCAGGTCGCTTAGCCAACCGAACGCTGAGTGAGTGATTTGTTGCATTTTGGGCTTTTTTTTGGTTCTTACTCGCAAAAAGTCGTCTACGGGGCGAAGAGTTCCAAGGAGTCTAAATTGCACGTACTGGAAGTGACCAATCCGGTTGCGAGCTCACCTGACCCGCCGGAAATAAAAGAGTTGGGCACTGTGCGTCTCTACGTACCTTTGAAAGGTTTAGAAATTAACCTTTTCCTCAACAGCCGATAACTATCCCAGAAGACTCCCATGACGCAAGTTTCTATCTCGACAAGATAGAGATTTACTCGTCCAAAGCAATCTATAGCATAGACTGGGACCCGATAAAGTGAGTTTGTACTCAACTCGTTAAGGGTCGTAAGTTGACAATTCGTCTAGTACCAGCCCTCTGAAACCGATGCCCGAATTTCCGACCCCCAAGGGTAGCCCAAATACTTTTCGGCGGATGCTGAAAGGAATACAGGACAAAGCAAAGTCGCTGTTGAGACTTGAGAAGAGCCCCGTGCCGAAGATTATGGAATTAGTGGACAAGGCGAATGTCCTTGGGATGGTAAGACATGGGAACCACACACTCGTAATCTACGATGGTAAGGGTTTTTTTGTTTCATTAGCATTTTCGTTGTTTGACCCTCACTAGAATTTGGCCGCTTTATCGACGGAGACGGAAAGCCCGCCAGTCCACCCTACTTTGTTTCCTGGGACCGCACGGCCACAACGTACGTGCTTCAAGGTTCCCGGCTTTTACTCTTCTCGCCGGGGTTCATTGAAGTGCGCAACGTTGACACGGGCGCACTCATTCGAGTTATGAAAAGGGATGTGGTCAACCTACGCCGCGGTTTGAAGGAACGGGGTATGCTCATTGCTGCCATGAGTGGCGGTAGAACAGAAGACGGCACTGGCAAGGAGACACTTGTGGAATTGGTCTACAATGATCAATGACGTGTAGACGGACAGTACGCATGGACTCTGTGGGGCTACGATAAAATATGTGTAGCGACTCTCCGGCGAGATTGACTTCTGTAGCATTCGTCCTTTCAATCCTTGACCGGTTGACGACTTGTACTGTATACCACTATTAACTGAATGATACCACTGATTAGCAAAAGATCGAATCACATTGGTTGACTCAGGCGTGGAGATTTACAACACAAAATGCCCTTAGAGCCACTATAAAAGAAAAAGCAACTGAATTTCAGTAGTTTGACATACTGAATGGTGCAGAATCACATTAATTTCAGTTGTTTGCATACTGAAAAAAAGTCGCAAAGATTTCATATGACTACTGACTGGGTGCAGATTCATTGAGTTTAATATGATTTTAATATGATATACTCCTGAATTTCATCGATTTTCATGTGTTTTAGGTACTGAAAGTCAGTAGCTTTTTCTTTTATAGTGAGCATTTTGTTGCTAATCCACCACCCCTCAGTATACCGACACGACAGTCACGTGGTGAATGAGTGAGGGATGACTCTGAGAGGTTGACGCGCGTTGACGCGTTGACGCCTTCAAGTTATGGTCTGTGACATAAGTTATCACTGTAATCAACGATTGGAGTACTTTCAGTTTATAATGTTGATTGGCTCTGATCGCCACTACCGCCCGACTGTGACCTCCAAATTCACCCCTGCCAGTGACGGTGGACGCAGTACCCGTCCATCTCGGGCAAAAAGCCCGATGACTACTGTACTACGCACGGACGTCCCACTTAAAGCACCTTCCCTTCTTAGTTTTGTTTATTTTGCCTTTGCGTATCGTAAAGGTACAGTTGAATACTGGGCCCTCGCCCCGGGACCCCGACGCACCTCAGTCCATCTTTCAGGTGGGCTGAGGTGAGTAGAATTCTACGTTATAGTTCTCCGTAGTTGCTGATACCTGTTTGTAAGGCGGCCGATACTATCGGACGCCTCCCAGTATTCTCACACGCGCGCGAGCGCAGTACACAAACACGCACAGCTATGTGCGCATACCAACGAGTGAGGTGCTTTTGCCACCTCATCTCGTCGCTCGC
>QFFA01001286.1:0-10345 GCA_003316565.1 Russula foetens
GCAGGTGGACGTCTTGGGTTAGTTGGGCGGCGGTCATGGCAGGATAGTTTCCGGGTGGTTAGATGATGAATTGTCTATTGAGAGAGAGGTCGGGAGCTGGGAAAACCGGTTTATAATATCGGTCTCAGCGGCAGATGACTGACGAATCATGCCGACGTGATCATACATATACTGGGACACGCGATGCATTACGACCAAAAAATTACGCGTAATTACGGTCCAATCATCGCCTCGGGCTGCCAAAGCCACCTACTAGCAGGCCACCCACGCCACGACACACTGGCACCCATTGCTCACAAAAAAAGGGAACAACGCAACACTGGCAACCTAAGCTTGAGGAGAAGACCACAGAGGTACAAACTCATTGGTCACCACTAGATGTCAATGTGCTACATAGGGTTCTGTACTACCCGAGGCCTACATTATTGGGCCATGTAATATGAGGTGTAATGGTAGTTGATGTGTGCAGAAACTGTACGAAGAAGGGAGGACTCTCGCCCAGCCAAAATCCCTCGCTAAGTTGCCAAGCCTCGTCTAGTGGTATCATCTAAATCTAGGAGTCTAATTGCCCATTACCCTCACATGACAAAAGCCTCTGCCCAGTGTCTTAGCACGCCCTCTCCGATCTTGTGGAACTCTAAGCTTTCCACATCACGCGCAACAATCACCGCGTGGGAGTTGCGCACGCCAGAGATGTACGCGCGTTCCTTCTTGAGCTGCGGCAGCGCATTTAGGACTGCCGCCATCTTTTTCTGGGCAGCGTTAATGCGCGGGCTCCTCTTCGACGGTTTCGTGCTCTCCTGTGACAGAGTGAGGGTATTTGGGTTATCGACAACGTCGACGACGAGGGCTTCGACATCGCGCTCGAGTTGCCCAAAAATATGAGCCAGTCGCTGAGTAGTCGAGGCATCCTCAGCCTCCAGGAGCTTGACACGTGAACGGGAATGGTAAGACGCGATGAAAAGCCTGATTATCGCAAAGCAGATGAAGGCGGGGAACAGAATCGGGAGGAGGAGGAAGGAAATCTGTAAACGACCCTAATAAAATGGCTTGTTTTTGGAATGTACAGACATATACGTACGATGTTGACTGGAAAGGGCCTCTGAAAACGAGGAGGAAGGGGTGGCTTGTAAGACTTTAACCGCACCCACATGGAAGGACGGGTTGATTGTGGTTTGGGAGGTGGTGTGTCTGGTATGGTGAAAGATTTCATGATCGGGAAGTATTTGTCGTCATACTCCCTTGAGGGCGAGTCAGTAAATGACGTGGGTGGAATTGGGAACGGCGTACACTGTGAGCCCGTCCGTGTGATGGCTGAGGAAGGGATCCTCGAGATCAATGTACGCGGTTATGTAAGGGACTGTCACGTCGTTGATACTGCATGCAGAATGGATCAGAGCCAGATAGGTAGCCTATGATGAAGGGAACGCACGCATTGGCATATATTCTAATGTGGGGGAACAGCTGGAGACCTTGAAAGAACACTCGATCTAGACGGATAATCAGCAGGCTAGCACGGGCAACGGGAAATGACCCTACCTGGATCCGCCATGATAGTTAGAAGGGGTTTCCCCGTCTTGGACCATTTATCCACGGCGTAGAACTGTTTTCCGGTCCTGCCAAGAAGTCGGGGCCCAATGACTGAGCCGAGTCTTGCAAAGAGTGAAGGGTATGTCAGAAGTCCAATGTGAGGAGTTGCTACGGTATTGAAGTTGACCGGAGTTACGGTGGCGAAGAACTTGCGCTGATGGAGTATGCTGGTTTAAGAGTAGGGTAGGGTCAAATAATGAGGCCAAAAAGGCCATATGACATACCCGACAAGATAACGTGCAACCAATCCTCCCAAGCTATATCCCGCGACGGAGAAGCGGGTCACCCTCTTACCCTCCTTCTCTAATTTCTCAATTTCTTCGAATACCTGGAAGAGTGCGCTTAGACACGCTATCTGACAAGAACGAGAAGTGAGGGGGCACCTCTATAGCCACTCGCTCACCACCCCAGTCAATACCATCATAGGTGTTCTCAGCTTGATTCGTCTTTGGGAGCATTACATGGAGCGCCAATCCACCTGGGTCTATTGATGAGTCATCGAGGCGTGTTTCCTTCATGATGCGGTGCATAGAGGCAAGGTTTGATGGACTTCCCCACATTCCATGGATGAGGACGAGTAGGTGGACGTCTTGGGTTAGTTGGGCGGACATGGCGGTGATATTTCCGAGTGGTTAGGTGATAGAGTGTCTATTGAGTATTGAGAAAGCTCTCGAGGGTCCGAGGTTATAATACAGGCCTCCGCAGTTGGCAACTGACGAATCATAGCGGAAGGATGTGGGCAGGGCAGACGCATTACGTGAAACAAGGTGTGTAGCATGGCAGATGGCAGGCAGGTGCAGTGGAAGGCACCCGTCCGTTTAAGCTGCGGAAGCCGCGCGTGGGCGTTTCCGGAGCCGAGGCGGAGCCATTAAGAGCCAGGCAACAAATGAAGAGCGCACACGAGTCTGAGACAGACAAACGGGTCGTGGCACTGGCACGAGTACCACGCCTTCAAGTTCCCCTTTTCCCTTTTCCATTTCTTCTCTCTCTCTTTCCACCGCTCTCGTTCTTCTCTTTTCTGATTTAACTTATATCCTACCTATCTCCACGCAATTCACACCGCCACAAACTAGCCGATACCATAATACCCAATTCATGGCCCAACCTATCTTTGATGAACACCCCCTCCAGGATTACCTCAGACGTTCGTTCTTCCTCCCGCTTTCTTCGTCACAAACGTAACATATTTCACAGAGTCAGGCGATGTCTTCGAACCCATACCCGGCGCAATATCCGGCTTATCATGTCCTTTCTCTGATGGTAGCGCTGATGATCCGGATTATGACCTCAAGCTGTGTTCGTGGTTAAGGACGCCCACAGGACGCCTCGCAGAGGTGAGTACGCCCCGTTCCACGTTTAGTCCTGGGCGCGTTCCGTTGGTAGATCCGACTGCTGTAAGCACTTCGGTGGCTTGTGTAATAACTTCCGGCGTGAGCGCTCACATCACCTTTATGAGTCCTACAATTCTTGGTCCTCGTTGCAGCCTTTGCACCTCCGTTCCCCACTTTCATCCTTTTTTATGACCGCGATGCCTATTCCTGTATCTTTGATACTCAATGCCTCTATCTTCCAGTTCTTCAACATCGTCGTGACCTCGGTACAGAACCACCACTCGACCCTTCAAGAGTTCTCCGAGCGTTTCAAATACGACGTCATATCATCCTCCCTTCTTTCATCCTCCATAACCGCACCATCGACCCGACGACGTTTATCCGACGGTACCCTTTCTGATGACTCCGACTTGAACTTCACGGCCAAGCTCCCACCTCCACCCCCGCCTAGCCAACGAGCGGCCCATCGCGGACCTGCACGAATACTTTCCCTCTGCAGCTTATGTCTGATAGCCATTTTCTTTGATTGTTTCTTGCTCTACGTTTCCATTGTAACTGCATTATACTATCTCGAATCGCGCACTCTCGCGCCAACACACCTCCCCGATTTCTTCGCGCCCGTAAGAGCTTCCCCTCCCGTCTGTTCTCATCTTTGCGCTAACAGTTGATCGCCCAGACCTTTTCCGCCCTTAAGGATCTCATTTCTGCGGCGCATCTATGGGATTCTACCATCCACGAGGCCATCAACCTCCTCGACCTTGAAGAGAGCATGTACGTAGCAATTGTCCTGTCATTCTTCCCTAAACCGATGACGTTTTATCAGTGCTCCCTCCTCACCGCCGTCCTCACCTCTTCGCGCGGCCCTGCACTCCGCTCTTCTCGCCACACAGTCCCAGTTTGACAACGTCAGAAATGTCCTTGTTGGACTTACCTCACCTTCGTCGCTCGCTCAGCTCTCTGAGATGTATGCCCCGCCATCACCGATAAAACCGCACGTCTCACCCCACGTGCGCTCCGGTTCTACCACTCTGGCGTCTCGCCTCCCTGGTACGTCGACACCTCCGTCAGAAAAACGCGCAACGTGGAACGGCAGCATACCCTTCAGCTATGCCGCGCTTGCGGAGGCAGGTAGCCCATCTCGGCAGTCCTTGAAGCGATGGGAGAAGCGTAGGTCGGACGTATCCGCGTTGCTCCTACAGCCAAATGGGGTAGTTATGAGTGCACCCGCTACCCCACAGCCACCGCGATTACTCGAAGGTGTTGAGGAGGAGACAGCCAACCCTCTGAATCCGTCCGTTTCTCCTGACCAAGAGTCATTTGTTGATGTTGCAGTCCCACCTGAGGAACGTGGACAGTTCGGGTCCGCTGCTCTAGAACTTCAGCGTCAGAGGCGGAACAAGGGGATCGAAACCTTCCTTCCCTCTACACTCTCACCCCCTCCCAAGTACACCCCAATTGGTTCTCAACCGCCATTACCAACACACATCGTCCGTCTCGGGAGCAAATCCCCTCAATCAACCCCAACTTCCCCGCGTTCCTCATTCTCTGCCTCGCGCTTCACGGCAATGCAGATCCCCCGCCACCCTCTCTCTCTACACTCGCTGTCACTCGCCCTCAACGGGGCTCTGGCTGCGCGGCGCTACGCTGCGTCGCACCTCTTGGCACTGCGATTCGGTGGTGATGATAGTTTGAATGACACCGAGAGAGCGAGCGAGAGCTACTGGGAGGACGTACGCGCGGTCATAGCGCTTCTTACAACTGCACTCGCCAACGCGACTGCGCCTCTCATCGAGGCGCTCGACGCTGCTGAGCGCGAGCGCTTGCGAACAGAAAACCCGACACCCAGCGAGTCACACTCTCGATCGACCTCGACTTCCGAACCCGCTGCACTCCACCAGAAGCAACAGGAACAGCAGGAATGGCGACGACGACGACAAGCGCACAGGTCATCATGGCGCTTCGCTTCCTTTGCGCCACTCCCGAGCCATCTCACGCGCTTTGCGACACATGTCGAAGCGCTCACGAATGCGCTTAACGATGCGCGCGAGAACCTCGAATCCTGCGTCTCATCGTTGCGCGATCGAGACCCCGCTGCCCCATCGCAAGACGCGGACGAGCCTACGTTGCACGCGTACGAGCGCCTCCGCCGCGAACTCGGCCTCGCCCTACGCGAATGCGAGCGCGGACGGGAGCCACTACTTGAGCTTCTCCGCCCAGCGTCTGCGGACGAGGACGAGGACGAAGACGATGAGGAGGACCGAGTTCCGGCACTCGGCCCGGACGCCGAGAGTTCAGACTCCGATAAGGACGCCCCGCATGCACGCTCGCCGTCGCCTTCACCGTTCTTCGAGCAGGCAAACGCATTACTCGTTCAGGAGAAGCAGCAACAACAACAAGGTGAAGAGGATGACTTATTTGTGGTCGGGATGGAGCGTCTCCCGCCGCCCGGCATCGAGCAAGTTTTCGAGGCAGATCCAGATGTGGACTCAGATGACGGATCACACCGCCTCGCGCGTCCGCGGTCGAAACTGTCACGGGCGGAACGGATCGCGGCTGCAAAATCTCGACGGGCGAACGCGAACTCGAACGTGGACGCGTTGCCGGAGATGGGTCTGTCGTCTGTTGGACAAGATGAAGGGAAGCGGTGGGGAGGTCCTGGAGGGGACGTTGTGCAGGAGCTCAAGGATGTGATTTGGAAAGTGGGTGAGCAGCGACGGATGAGGGAGAGGATGCATCGGGAGGAGGATGAGGAAGAGACGGAGACCGCACGGCCGCAGCAGCAGCTGGACGCGAAGCACCAGACCCTGGCCATCCCCGTGGTGATTGCGGCCGACGCTACTACCACTTGCGTCGTCACACAGGGCGCGGACGACATGTTTGCATCTCCGTCTCCGTCATTACCGCTGCCGCCATCATAACGCCTTAGTTGACTTATGTTCTGTTCTGTCTTGTTATGATACATTCTACGTATTTTCCCTTTATTTTCCCTTCCGCTTGCCTCCCCCGCAAAATGGCAGTGGTACGATGCCTCATCCCGTTATTGTTTATGATGTAGAGAGTATCATACCGCTGGCGAGTAATGGCTTTTTGTCCAATATAGTGAAATGGATGGACGGGTTGAATCGGTTGACGCTGCGCTTAGTTCATGGATAGTCCATGGACGGTCCAGAGAAGCAGGATTCATTTCATGCCGTGATATCACAGCTCTGGCGCGACATCGTTCTGCTATCACGTGCAATTGCTTTTTTATTTCACTGTTTCCTCTCGGCCTTTTCCACGGCCTCCCGTCCAGCCACACAAACGCAGTCAACCATTACCTTCTATTGGCCCTTATTTGTGGAGACAATCGAGTGTGCACGAGTATGAGAATGTAAGAGCACGCGGGGGTCTGGAGTGCCAGTGGGGACACTTGCTCAATGCTCAGGAGACATGGATTTCGTGGGACGTAGGTAGGGGTACAGCTGATAGTGATAAGTGGTTATTCGTATCCGATTTGCCGTAAAATAATCCTATGGCCCTCTCTCTTCTCAGAGCCTCATCGTTTCACTATCTCCCTTTGTCTACTTCTGGCCTCGATCAACGTCCTCACCGTGCGCCGATTGGGTTGATTTAACTTACTCACACGGTCACACCCGTGCCACAAACACAATTGAGCGCCCGACCCAAACTTACGCCCGTCCGTTTCAGGAAACTGTTTTGCGTCCTAATACAGCGAAGGAAACCCTTTGCCACAGCATTCCACTCTCGTTACCATTTCTCAACCGACCAACTCCCCTTCTCAATACCAATTTAGCATGGCTGACCAGTCGGTATCATCTCGCTTGCGGACGCTTTTCGAGTTGGCTTTGGAGGAGTACGAAATCAAGACATCGGTATCATTGCCGAAGCACCCACTCGCTCAGAAACTCGAGGATTGCCATTCCATCGAGTCAATCACTACCCTTCTTCAGGATCAGGCGAGACCCCTCGGTGAATTTCGAGGAAGAGATAGGATGATGAAATCAATCAGGAGTACAGTATCTGTCCTATATAAGCTCTCGGGCACCACTGCTCTCGGTGATGGCATAGGCCTGGTACGTCAGAAGACCCTGATGATGGTTCTTCCATGTCTCTGATATTGTTCTACAGGCGTTTTCGCCTGCGAAGGCACTACACACTGGCCTCGGTGTCCTACTCGCTGTATGCCTTTCCTAACCCTATGTGGCGTTTTTGTTGTGACACCCGAGTGCACCAGGCGGGCAAGGGCGTGGTGGACAGTTATGACGGACTCGTCGACTTGCTTGAGGCGGTTGAACATTTCCTTAAACGTCTCGATATATATGCGGAGCTACCTCCAACACCCACCATGGACGAGCTAGTAGTCAAAATCATGGTGGAGCTCCTCTCCACCCTTGCATTGGCCACCAAAGAGCTCAAACAGGGACGATCGAGTGAGTCCGTTCTCGCCGACATATTATATAGCTCAGCGCAACGCAGAGGAATTCGTACAAGGGACTTTTGGAGGAGACAAGCATACCGAAGCAGTCCTACAGAGGCTGGATCGGATCACCCGAGACGAGGCTCGAACGACGGCAGCGGAGATTCTGAAAGTTGTCTACGGTCTTGTCCGAGACATGAGTAAGTAAATGTGCTGTGTTGTCTCTCACCGGCTATTGACTACCCTCCCGCTAGATGGCAAAGCATCCGATGACGCTGTCCAGAAAGGGCTTGGTACGTTTTATTGGCAACAGCGAACTAGGCCCATACCTGATCGAGTGTTAGAAATCCTACATAAAATGGCTAGCGATATGGACAAATCGAAACGTCAGTGATATCTTGATGTTGCTGTTGCTATCTGAAGATGCTGAGACCGCCTACCAGGTGATAAATTATTGCAAGATATTCGAAATTGGCTCTCCCCTCCCGATCCTTGGAAAAATCATAACATTGCCCGCAATTTGCGCCATGAAGGGACAGCAACGTGGTTCATTCAGGGCCATACATTCTCTGAGTGGAAATTATCCGGGCCAAGTTCACTTCTCTGGATACATGGGAAACGTCAGTCGTTGCCCTGCACTACACTTTGGCCGATGCTGACGGTTTTCCTTTGTGTTAGCCGGAGCAGGAAAGAGTGTGCTTTGGTACGTTAACCTTCCCAATCCTGGGCCTCAAGGACTTATGGTTCGGGCTAGTTCTACAATCATAGAAAATATCGATTCCATGAGAAAATGTGGGCTTGCGTCCCTGGCATTCTTCTACCACGATTTCAGGGAAGATGAAAAAAGTGATCTGCGTGGACTGCTCTCTTCTGTCTTATTCCAGTTTTGTGACCAGTCCAACTCCTACTACGATATCCTTTCCAAGTTCCATTCAACTCACCGCTATGGTGCACAAAATCCTACAGACGATGCACTTGTCCATTGTTTGGAAGACATACTGAAACTTCCAGGACAAGCCCCGATTTTCTTGATTGTGGATGCGTTGGACGAGTGCCCGAACACATCCCCTATGCCGTCCCACCGTGAAAAGACCCTGGCATTTGTGGAGAAGCTTATTAACTGGCGACTTCCGAATCTTCGTATATGCGTAACAAGCCGGCCTGAGGTCGACATCAAGGCTGTTCTCGTCCCTTTGAGTTTCCGGTCAATTTCTCTACAGGATGAAAGGGGTCAAATGGAAGACATCGAGAACTACATCAAGTCCGTCGTTGAGAAGGATCAAAGGAACCGAAGGTGGACAGCGCAGGACAAGCAGATGGTGATTGACGTTCTTACAAGAAACGCTGACGGGATGTAAGCCACCAATGCTAACCTCTTGAAGACTCTCGCTGATACCCGTAATGTAGGTTCCGATGGGTGTATTGCCAGGTGCACTATCTTCGCGGCTGCCACCCAGGACGTATCCGGCATGCTCTAGCCGAATTACCGGAGACGCTCGATGAGACGTATGAACGTACTTTGCGAGAGATCAACAAGGCAGATTGGGAGCTTGCCCACAGACTGTTTCAATCTGTTGCCGTGGCTTCCCGCCCTCTCCGTGTCGAAGAATTGGCGGAGTTCCTCGCACTCGATTTCAACGCGGGGCCAACCCCAAGATTCAACGAGGGATGGCGTCTGGAAGATCCAATCAATGCGATACAGTCTACTTGCTCCAGTTTTCTTGCTGTCGTCGATATCGGAGGTTCCCAAATTATCCAGTTTGCGCATTATTCTGTCAAGGAATACCTGATCTCTTCTCGCCTTGCCGAAGCGAAAGCGGAGATTTCACGTTATCATGTATCTATGACCCCGGCTCACACCCTCGTTGCAAAAGCCTGCCTCGGAACTCTCCTTCACCTAGATAAAAACATCACGAAAGATGCCCACCATACATCTCCCCTCGCCCCATATGCTGCCCTACACTGGTTCGACCATGCCCGGTTCGAGGGCGTGTCACGAAATGTAGAAGATGGGATGAATATCCTTCTTGATTCGAGTAAACCGCATCTCTCCACCTGGGTCTCGCTACACAACACAGAATTGCCCTCCTGGAAGCTATTCAAACGAGGAGAAAGGCCTTTGCCAGCCAGCGGAACTCCCCTACATTATGCTACCATCTGCGGCTTACACGCCTTTGTAAAGGTGCTGGTTGTTGAGCACCCACGCGACGTGGACTCTCGGGGCACCAACAATCTGACTCCCCTGCACATGGCGTCACTCAGGGGATATGAGCAGGTCGCTCGCGTGCTTTTGGAGTGTGACGCGGATGTGACAGTTAAAAACGACAACGACCAGACCCCTTTACATGTGGCGTCAAGAGAAGGACATTTGCAAGTTGTGCGCACCCTTCTTAAGCACGGTGCATCTGCATCAGTCCGAGATAAGGTCGGGTCGACGCCACTCCATCTGGCGTTACAAGCTCGAGACATAGAAGATCCATACGTTCCTAACAGTGGTGCAGATGCTGGAGAGAATGCCCTGGCACAGTTGCACGGGCATGGGGCCTTACAAATCGACTTGTTATCTTATCTTGTTTTCAAAGGCGCAAATATGCAAGTCTCCCACGGCCCACATGAGCGCGGAGTGCACATTACAGCTGAAGGAAGCCCTTTGTTGTATGAGACATTGCATCACAGATATCCGGGACCCCTGTACATCCATCCCATGGCTGAGGCAGACGCAATGGCCCGGGACAAGAGAGGGTGGAATCATTTGACATCGCGCAGTGGACATATTGAAGTTGCACAGGTTCTAGTTCAGCATGGCGCAGATCTGACAGCCAAGGACAAGGATGGGTGGACCCCTTTGCATGCGGCATCGTTCAACGGACATGTCGAAATTGTGCATTTCCTTGTTGAGCATGGTGCAGATCCGACAGCCCAGGACATGGGTGGGTGGTCCCCTTTGCATGCGGCATCGCAGAACGGACATGTCGAAATCGTGCATTTCCTTGTTGAGCATGGTGCA
>QFFA01001288.1:0-12571 GCA_003316565.1 Russula foetens
CACACGTTGTGAAAGGCTCTCCGCGCGCTCTGCGGATGCTCGTAAAATAGACCGTACCTGCGCCTTCACAAGGCGAACGAATCGGGTCAGCAAAGTAGGACAGTGAGTGAGTAAAGGTTTCGAGCGGGCGTACCCTTGTGACCTTTGACTCGGAAGCTGATGTCGATGTTCCCCTGTAGCATCTTAACCTGGCAGGTGCGAAGGCGAAAATCAGAAGGGCCAATGGCTCGCCCCGCCCGCTCGGGGCCCCACATAGGAGGACGGGCAAAGTGCCCCACGTACCGTGCCGTACACCCACGGGCTGCCGTTGAGATACCACAAGGGCTCTGGACGCACCGCGTCCCCGAGAATGGCACGCACGTCCTCGCTCTCGCGCAACTCGCTGAGTACGCGGCGCATCGCAGAGCTCGACACGCGCTCTTGATTAGCGGCGTAGGACAGAAATGCGGCCCATGCGGCGACGCCACCGATGCAGACTGCGAGGAGCCCGGGCCATGCGCGCTGCATAGCCAGAAAAAATGAGCAAGGTTTTGATCTAATCACAATGCATGACGCCCAAATGGAAGGTGGGGAGGCGATGGCTTACACGGTAGGGCGGAAGGTCGCGTGGATGAGGTCTGCTGTAGTATGGTCGTGGGCGTGAGGTGGAAGAGAATGTTTCGGGGGGTGGTAGGGGTTTCGGAGGTGGGCGGGGGAGTTGACTGGCGAATGAGCGGGAGAGAGCGAGGCGTGTTGTAGGAATATGCCTCGCGAACATCACCGCTCGGTCAGTAGGAGTGAGCACAAATCTCGTGACCCAGAAGTCGCACAGTTCGATCTCCGCGATTCATTTATTATGCATCTTATCCATTTTGGTTACAATTCTGGCGTCAATTTATCTCGATCTCACACAACTCGCCCGACTTGCTCTTCGGTCGTCTGTAACTTCAACCAAGGTTGAAATTCTCAGAGTCGTCTTAGTCCATGTCCATTCCTCTTCGTCCGAGAGTCATGCCACGTCGTTTCCCCATTTGTTAATTTCACCAAGTCTCGCATCGTCATGTGTCACCCATTCGCCCCGGGTTCGGAGCGGCCGTCGGCCGATATTCGGACTCGGATTGCGACCATTACTCACGGTATCATGGTATCACGGACTCCACTGACACGGACACGGAAGGTATAACACGCGTTTTCATCGTGTTTTCCACAATCGGTACTGGCGCTACGGCGAACAGGAGATCATGTGCTAGGTTTGGGCCGCTGTCCGCGGCCCTTCCGGCTACATCTCTTCACCTTGCCTTTCGTCCCAAGATCAGCTCTCCCCAGTCTCGTCCCCTAGAGACAGTGGTCATTCCGCAGCACAATTCGTCGACCTTTGGCGCTTCATACTCGCACATCCATGTCTGCACCCGAGTTCTGCGACGTTTGTCAATGCAAACTGCCCGGAGGGGGATGGGAATCCCATATCAGAGGGAAGGCCCATTGTCGCAAGGCGGGGTTGAGAACGGAAGCCGTCCTTCTATCGGCTCACCGAGACAGGAATGGTGTTTCCGTTTCATCTCAAGAAACCGGGATGGACTTTGGCGTCGTCGAACCTGGACGGGTCTCTCGAGTCTCCAAATCCTTCATTCTCAAAGCAACGACCGAGACCGCGGACTTTATGGTATTGGAACCCCGGTGGACGTCGAGCTCGCTTTCGGTCCACACAGAAACCGCGTGCGTAAAATTCTGGACTGTCTCCAGCCGTCAACCCGACTGATTGTGCCACCCCGTAGCTTCTCGTGTGGGCTCGAGGGCGATCCCCACCTCAGGCGAGGCCGCGACGTTCGGGTTATTGTGCGCCTGCGCGTCGCAGAAATTGGTACATATCAAGATACGCTGGAGATTCGATTCTCTCGTGTATCAAACAATCAGCTCTTCTGCGTCACTCGAACTGTCAAGGCAATTGTCGGAGATGAAGCCGATTATGCGCTACTGCGTCCAACGGCTCCCTATGTCCCACGCCGGAGGTCCGACCGTCAGGAAATAAACGATGTCGATGTTGTTGCCGGCGTTCCTCCACCAAGGCTAACTGCGATCGCTTGGCGCTCTAAACTTGGGAGGTATAAGATTCCCGAATCCTCTCGGCCAATACTTTCCCTACAACCGAACCGCTCCGACACCGGAGAGGACATTGTCCCGGCAGAAATAAGATCTGTCTTTCCAACGAAGTTACGTCTCTCGACCCACGCCCAGCAATTCTGCTTGCTTCTATGGCTAGAAGAGATTTCCATGGAGTACGCCGTTCACTTGGCTCACTCAAAGCTCTTACTGAATGCGCATTCGTTCTCAGCAACGCTCTACGGGTGTATGATATGGAGTTTGTCACGTTGACAAAGCAGGGCGCTTATTACAAGTACATCTGATTGTGGAACTTCCAGGGTATATGCTGATCTGTGATTTCTTGCAAACTAGTTTGTCGGTTCCAGGCCTAGCGGAAAAACGACCGAGCGTTGTTATTGGTAAATATCCCCACGATGCGAAATACGTTACGCCACTTAGCATGGAACTTCAGGTGATGTTGTCCTTGTCCGGGTAACTGGCGCTGCGACCGACAAGTGGTATCAAGGCCACGTTCATTTCGTACGCGAGTTAGAGGTCTCTCTTCGTTTTCACAGATCATTTCCGAAACATCAGACGATTCAATGTGATGTGCGTTTTCAACTGAACAGGATCCCCCTCAGACGACAACATCAAGGACTCCGTGCCATCCATCATGCACCCCTTTTACTGTTTCCTCAGCCTACTCACGTGACTACGTCCGAGACAACATTGGCCGGACCATCCATTACCTTCTATGATCAAAAGATCGCAAATAACCCTCGTCAGGTTCAGGCCATCAAGCACATATTGGCTTTACCCTCGACTCCTACTCCATTCATCATATTCGGACCGTAAGATCTATTCCGAAATATCGCTTATTTCTGCCTCACTTGCTGTACAGACCTGGCACCGGAAAGACTGTGACTATCATAGAAGCGATAAACCAAATCTTACGTCGGGATCCTAACGCACGCATACTTGCCTGTGCGCCAAGCAATTCCGCGGCCGACGTCATTGCTTTGAGGCTCGTGGAACTTCTCGAACCAGATACCCTCTTCCGATTTTATGCTCCCAGTCGCGGGAGAGCGACGGTTCCTCCCAAGTTGCTACCATACACGTTTGTGAATTCGGACGACTTGTTTTCTCATCCACCACTCGACTCTGTGAAGGCTTTTCGTGTGATTGTGTCCACCTGCGTCTCGTCGGCGTTCGCATCGGGCATTGGCGTGGGACGTGGCCACTTTTCCCATGTCTTCATCGACGAGGCTGCCCAAGCTACGGAACCTGAGGCTATGGTAGTCGTCAAGAACGTGTCAAATGCCTCAACCAAACTCATCCTCGCCGGAGACCCCAAGCAACTTCGACCCATCGTTCAATCTGCCATCGCGAACGAGCTTGGGCTTAATGTTAGCTATCTAGAGCGTCTGATGGGCTGTGACGCATACCATGGATCACACGACGGGAGCTCCGGGTGAGCAGCTTATTTCTCACGTGACTAGCGTCTGACTTGTCCGTCCCGTCAGCGTCGTGAAACTTTTGAATAACTATCGTTCGCACCCTGCCATCATTCGCTTTCCTAACGAGCGATTCTACGACGGCGAACTCGAGACTCGCGGAGATCCTTCTTCTATTAATTCATGTGTCACTTTGGAGCCCCTCGTTCGGGACAAGTACCCTGTCATATTCTGCGCAGTGGAGGGACAGGACACGCGAGAGGCTTCGTCACCTTCGTTCTTTAATCCTCAAGAAGTGCTGCAAGTCAAAGCATATGTACAACAGCTGCTTGACGATGCACGCGCTGTTCCCCGAATCGGCAAGCTTATTCCTTTCACCGTTCAGTGTGAAGATGTATTCTCAACTGTGCCGAAGAGCCCGCTCATATCGGAGTCATTGCACCGTACCGTGCGCAATGCACGAAGGTTCGCAAAGCATTAAAGCAGATAGCTCCCGAGATCAAAGTTGGGAGCGTAGAAGAGTATCAGGGCGATGTGAGTGATTCCACCAAGCTGTTGTCATCATTATAGAGGAATGGGGCGACATAGGAACGTCGGGTCATCATCATCACGACCGTACGAAGTAGCCGTGATTACATCAACTACGATTTACGGTACACACTTGGGTTCGTAGCGAATCCACGCCGTTTTAACGGTGCGTAACGACTGCCGTCTCACCGAAAGGCGTATCTCACGGGCATTGGTGACCGTTGTGCGTTGCCTCTCTACAGTTGCGGTCACTCGCGCGAAAGCACTCCTGATCATAGTTGGAGACCCCTTGGTCTTGGGACTGGATCCGCTCTGGCGCGCTTATCTCAATACCGTGCACGCGGGCGGCGGATGGCGAGGGCGGGCGATACCGTGGGACCCTCTGGAACCGGTGAATCCGGATGGTGGGTACGACGCTGCGTTGCGTGTCCTCGCACTCGGCGATGCGGACGCCTTGGCGCAACGTCTCATGGATGAAGCGGACTTTGACGCTGGCGAAGATCAGCCCTTCCGCGAGCCGGAAGAATGATTTTGTTTGTTGGGATGCACCACAGGTTTAATGGCTCGTGGCTGACTGATCCGGATCGCGTCGTCTCAACTGTAGTCTGTAGCTTTCTTGACCATTCCGTGCCAGATCTCAGCACTTGAATCTTACTGCAGATGGAACGCCCCGTAAGGGCCTACGTTCGAAAATACGACCCGGAGAGATGTATGAGCGGCGCCCTGTTTGTCTCACTTGGTCGAGATTCGCTGGACCCGGACATCTAAGAACAGGTGAAACAGGAGGAATCGAAGAAATACGGGAGGATGACACAGTATAGACACACTCCCAGTCGGATGCCAGTCCAGTCGAAGGTAGATGGATAACCCTAAGCAACAAATACGACAGACGGGGATCAGGAAATAAATTCGAACTCGACATGACTAAAAACGCTGTTCCTCGAGCTTTCGACTTCGGTCCATACTTTATTCTAGTCCGTCCTACATGAAAAGTCTCCCACGCGAGAACCGAGGTGGCCACTCGGCATCGGGATGGATGATCATGCTTGCGCGTATCTTGCAAAGGACTGAACTGTCGGTGAGGCCTGTGAGGGCCTGAACGCGCGGCGGTGCGGGGGCGTCGGTGATGGAGTGTAAGGGGCAGTAGAAGATGTCTCCCTTTAAGAAATCGCCGCGAGACAGGGGAGAGTATGCCCGGTGCTCATCCCCTGCCAGTATCCGCAGACACTGCCCCCAGGTTCAGTTAGAGGCCCGCGCTTCAGGTTTTAGACCCGGGCACAGACCAGCAGCCTGAACTCGAACGTGCTTTCGATGGGATTCCTTGCCGCATATTGTTCCGACTCGAAAGTTTCGAGTAGCAGCAGTTTGCGCTACTACGACTCGGTGCAGTGTTCGCGACATGCGCAAGGCATCCGGCACCGGGCTAGCGCTTCTATTCTTTGATTTGATGATGGACACGAAAATAAGGTTACGCAATTATGCATGAGAGTTTGTTCGAAATCTACTGTAGTACACAGGTATGGGAGCGGCAGTAGATGACGTGAGCTCATCAGCCGGACGACGACGACTCGCATTCCGACCTTGGGCCGAGAACGCGGTGTGCTGGCGTTTGTCGCGTCACACGTTCCAAATGATGACATGCGTCCGCGTCCAGCCCCGTGTTCCGGGTACGCCGGCCGTTAAAGTCAGCATGTGAGACCGAGCTCGTTGTAGAACCGATTGGATACTAAGGGGGATGATAGTTATAATTAGCCGACTGCGCAGATAGGACCCATGGTCATATCCATTTTCCCGGCAGGCAGCTACTAGATCAAGGCCCGAGTGGGGGTGGTAGACATACCCAATACGGGGACTCGAAAGGGACCAACGGCGTGTGGTTCCACCCTAATGGGGAACGCAAAGGGAGGCACGGCGCCGAGTAAAAGGCCTGAGGGTTGCGCGATGAGAACGAACATAAATGGTTGATAGTCCAGTTTTTTTTTTCTCCGCGTTTTGAGTACAGTGACTTAGTACGGGGAGCCGATGGTGTGGGTGACGTGGTGCTGAGGATACATTACATTGAAGTGAGATGGGTGGCCTATGCCCGCTTCTGCTTCCATGCGACGCGACGGTGGTCCATGGAAGAGATATGAGACTGTCGGATGTGGTGTTTATCGACCACACAGTTCGAGAATATTACAAAAATAATTACCCCGAGTCAATCGAGGTTGGACTGCAGCGGTGCCTGCGGTGGCCAATTCCCTGACCAATGTGGGGTCAAGGATGGCACTAGTTTTTGCGAGTATCTGAGCGGGATATGTTACCTGACACGTGGATTATTGGGTCACATCATGATCTGCTCGCGGAGAGTTAATCGGTTAATGCCACGTGCTGTATGCCTATTTTTAGTAAGTTGTGATCTTATGTGTCACCACTCGCGATCGGGCTCGGGCGAGGGGTTTATTCACATTCACCACAACATGTGGGTGCGCAGTCGCACAAATTAAATGGAAAAACGAACACGAACGGCCTTATCTCCATTCAATCGTTCCTCCCACATGCCAACAAGTCGCTAAACGTCCTATCTTGTGTCCAATCCGGGCTTTGCCTACCTGACTTTACTTTTCAATTGCAGCGTCTTGGTCTCCTCCCTCCATGGCTAATGGCTAGTAGTGCCCCCCGCAGTGGGTATAAGCGACACCGGGAGTAGACCACCGTTTAGGGTTCCAACACCGCTTGTGGTGCTCCATTTACGGCCTGTTTGCTAAGATGGTGGGCTTGGGTTGATTAACAAACTGCTGCGCAGCAGTTAGGCCCCGCCCAGAACTTAAGGTCCCGACGGAAGTGTTTCCGCAGTCACAGGACGTCACTTATAACCTTGTCCCTCCACCACCTCTTTTCGTACCTCTGTTCTTCCTATAATGAGTGCCGCACCTTACCAAGCGTTGGAATCCTCCATCGACGAGAAGAAGGTGGCTCCTCTGCCTTCCTTAGACCCTCCTGGCTACCAAGCTACAGCACCTGGGGTTGATCCCCCGCCACCACAGCATGGAGAGCCCGAGCAGCACAGGTGCCGTCGCCGTCGGTGCCGCCGCTTCGGCCATTTCCTTGTCGCGGCGTTCTTCATATGGCTCGCAGCTCGCTTCCTCCTCCGTCACTGTGCACGAAGGAGGTTCAAGTTTGGTCCTCATCACTGGGTCTGTATATATTCCCCCCCGAAAGACGTGATTTGGCATGACCCTGCTGACGTGGCCCCACTTTCTTCCCTTAGCGTCCTGACGCTGAGTTTGGCGAGTACGACGGACACCCGCACCGCCCACATCATGATTACCCCCACCACGATATCGATACCTGTGTGGATGCCGCTGATTGGACCGAGTATCAACCCGACGAAGGGCATCACCAACCATTCGAAGCGTGGCGCCGGACCGAACTCTCTCTTTCGAGCTCCGCGGATGACATATTCCTGCTCTCTAAGGGGTTCAATGCATTGGGAGCCTTGCATCTTATCGAGGCTCCCGATCGAACCGATATTGGGATCGATGTGATCGTCGGCTTCCACGAGGACAGCGACGCATTCGAGAAGACGAAAGTGTGCACGCTCCGCCATGGTGACAAAGGTCAAGGCCTCGGGTTCTTGGTGAGTAGCCTCCGAGATTTCGTGTCCTTCGACACGGTGAGGGCTCATATGCGAGCCAAAATAGCTCCCTCGGCTGGAACGTCGTGGGCGTCCGGAATTCCGGAACGTGTTATTCTTCAACGTCACCGTCTCGCTTCCTGAGGGCACGGATATCACCACCATTCCCCACTTCACGACCCACCTGCCCCTGTTCGCCCACGTGATCAAGAAACTCCCAACGCATACGTTTGGTTCTATCTCCCTCCATGCTGGTGACGGTCCCGTACACGCGGAGGTATGTGTTGGACTCACATACTCTGGTGTTGTGATATATACGAAGATTTTCTCAAACTTTCTCCCCTTAGGGTCTTGTCGGGAACAAGATCAGCATTCACTCGAAGCGTGGTCCGGTCAAAGGCACGTTCAACGTTTCGACTTGGCTCGACATAAACTCGTGCAACGCCCCCGTCTCGGCCGTCGTCAACGCTTTCAATCAGGACGATGCCGTCCCGACCAAAGTAAGGATACACACCAGCAACGCGTCAGTTCCCTCTCACTCCTCTCCGCTATTCTGCGAGTCCATTTAACACACAACCCCCTTCCTTAACGCTTGCAGCCCCCTCCACGCCGAACTCGCCCTGATTTCCACGCACGAGGACAAGACGAACGGCGTGTTCTTCGTCGACACGCGCACGTCCAACGCGCCCCTCGCGGTCAACTTCACCGAGCAGGCGCCCGACGCGCTGCTCAAGCTCAGAGCGCACACGTCCAACTCGCCCGCGCTCGTCCACCTGGACCCGTCCTTCGAGGGCAGCTTCAAGCTGCGCACGTCGATCTTCCACCCCAGCGTGTCCCACGAAGACGTGGAGGATCCCGCGGGCCGCGGTAGGGAGCGTGTGGTCCACGAGAAGTCGGTCGGCCGCGGTGGCAGGGTCATCCTTGGCGACGCCGAGTGGGTCCCTCAGGATGAGAAAGTGGCGCCTCATGGGAAGGTGGAGGTTTCTACGACCCATTCGCCGTTGCGGTTCTCACTTTAAGCTACGGATCGAAGAGCATTGAATCCCGGACTGTTGCACCTACTCCTTCATGATTATTCGCCCCTTCCTCCCAATTTCCTCAGAGTAAGTAGGTTGGCTCAAAGCCAACAGGTTCCATTGTTCCTGCACTACTATTATTTAACATGTCCCGCTGGATGACCTGGAGTAGTTATATTCGCCCATCCATGCATGTCCTGTGGTTCATGCACTTTCTAATAAGTTGTCACTGATGTACTGAGGCGGCACTCAATGCAGATGGTTTCGCTTAGCGAGTGTCCGTCATAGTGTATTGAATTGTTGGCGGATCGTTATACAAAAGTGTAACAGACATTTCTAGTATATTTTCCTAAGGAAAAGGTGAAATCCACCGTCCACGCTTCGCTTATATGCTCTCTAACTCTATAGAAGCGGAAGGAACGAAGGCAGCAGAACAAAAGGGTATCTATCAGCTTGGAGTTAGTACGAAACCCAACATTCAGTCTATATGGCTGGGGCGCATGTCTCGGCCCGCTAGAACTTGTCCTTGTCGCCGCGGCCGATGGTCATCACCTTGAAGCCGATCTGGCGAAGCGCATCACCATCGAGGAGCATGCGTCCATCAAACACGAACGCAGGCTTATTCATCGTCTCGTACACGGCGCACCAGTCGATGTCACGGAACTCTTTCCATTCGGTCGCAATGACGACTGCCTCACTGTGCTTTGCAGCCGCGAGGGCAGTCTTGGCGATCGTGACCTGTTTTTTGACTGAGAAAAACGAAAAGACAGGTCAAGCAAAAGTGAGTTGGCATAGTGGACAAGACAGCGTACTCTGCTCGAGGGGAACATCGGGTAGAGCCTCGGATAGGTCGTACCAGATCTGGGACTCTTCGACTTGAGGATCGAAAATTGTGACGCGAGCGCGTTCAGAAAGGAAATCACGAATGAGGGTGATAGAAGCAGATTCGCGGGTATCCCCAGTGTCGGCTTTGAAGGCAAAGCCGAGGACGGCAATGTTCTTACCAAAAACTGATCAACGTGGACGATCGCTATTAAAAGGGAATGGAAACGTACTTTATTGGTGATAGTGTTGAAAAGGGTGTCCACGACGCGCTTCGAGAAGCGACGCTTTTGGTATTCGTTTAAGGTGACGACTTGACGCCAATAAGCAGCCACTTCGGGAAGGTGAAGGCTCTCGGAAAGGTAAACGAGGTTGAGGATGTCCTTTTGGAAGCACGAGCCACCAAAGCCCACAGAGGCGCGCAAAAATTTGGACCCAACACGGGTATCCTGGCCGACAGCGTAGGCAACTTCCTCAATGTTGGCTCCCGTCGCCTCACATATAGCAGAGAGAGCATTGATAGATGAGATACGTTGTGCTAGCATCGCATTGGCGGCCAATTTCGACAGCTCTGACGACCAAAGACCGACAGTCAAGATGCGTTCAGTCCTGTATGAGGGCGTCAGGTCAGGAACATTTAATAAAGGTGAAGCCGACTGACGGAACCCAGTTTGAATAAACATCGGCCAAGGACTGGCATGCACTCTTGCCCTCAGGCGTCTGCAGCGACCCGATCAACACCCGATCAGGGGCAAACAGATCGCTGATGGCGGTGCCTTCCGCGAGGAACTCAGGGTTGGAAAGGATATCGAAACGGATGCCAGGTTTTGAGTTGGCCTCGAGGATAGTGCGCATAGACTCCGCCGTGCGCATGGGTACCGTAGACTTTTCGACCACAATTTTGGAAGCACGCGCGACAGCAGCGATGCGACGTGTGGCGGACTCGACATAACTGGATAACGTTACGGAAACGAATCAGTAAAATGATATTGATATATGTTCCGTTTGGTGCTAGGCCTTCAAATGAGGCCTTTTTCTCCTCGCGCTGAAGTTGAACTTCCTGGAGATAGACGCGCAAGGGAAGAACGGCAAAAAAAAAAAATTGACGCCACCGACGCGCAACGTCTTCTCGGCGCCGAGAAGAAAAAAGCATCCGAAAAGGAGCAACACCCATGACAACGTGGAGAAAAGAGAGTAAACGCGTACTTGAGATCGGCAGCAAAACCAGCACCGACACCAGACTTCTTTGTAGGAGTGTTGACGCTGACGAAAATGAGGTCCGCCTCTTGGATGGCCTTGTCTATGTCCGTGGAGAAAAAGAGGTTGCGACCACGTGCTTCTTTGACGACGTCGTCGAGGCCTGGTTCATAGATGGGTAGGGCGTAGTTGGGGCTATTCCAAGCATCGATCCGAGTCTGGTTGAGATCAACGATTGTGACCTGGATGTGTGGGCACTTGAGCGCGATGACAGAGCATGTCGGGCCACCTGGAAAAAAAAAGACACGGTGAGCGAGATGCCGTGTGGACTGAGGTCATATGGAGACTGACCGACGTAACCGGCACCAACTGCAATATAATGGTCAGATCGTTTGCAAAGAGAGAGCAGAGGTACGAACTGCAGCATATTTTTTTGACGTGAACTGGGGCCATTGGGAAAGGTTTTGGTGGGGGGGAAAAGTGAATGAGAGAAGGAGGTCGTTGAGGGTCAAATAGGACAAATGCAAATGAAAATGTTGATCGCACTTTCCCCAAGTGAATAAAAGCAAGGCACCAATCAATCAACATTTTTACGTGAAATCTCAGACGCGTGTAAACGCCGTGTTTAATTACACGGCCATTGTAATTCGTAGTACAAAGTACAACACACTGCACCACGTCCATTACATGTAAACTAGCAGGGCCAAGACTCCGGAAAATACCATCAATCGCTGCTGAGAATTCATTTTCTCTTCTTCCATCGGCCCACTCCCCGCCCGGCCTGTAAACCAATCGAAGCGATGTCCCAACATCCCGAATTCACCGCGTTCTAGCTGTCCTACTGTACGTCCCAACTCGCTAAACATCCGGATAAGCGCGCTCTCCGCTACGGCTGCCACCCACAACGGCCCTGAGAGCACATAACGCGGGTCCCCTCGCGTACGTGCCGCATCGCGTAGCAAGTGTCGATACAAGTCATGCAGTATATTAGCCAGTATCAGCGCCACCACCGCACGCGCGCCGAACAAGGCAAGGTAGCGTTTTCCCGGTAGAACGCCCGTGACTATGGCCCCCACGGAGACGAGGAGCAGTTCAGCGCTATTGGGCGCACCGTCGATGTATGACAGGGCTGGATACATTTTGATCAGAGCACCGTCGCCCTTTGCCCACATATAGAAGCGCCAATACGACCGTTTGCCTCCATTCCAGTATGGGTGTGTGACCCTGACATCGGGAGCAGCTCGGAAACCTTCCTTGGCTCGAGACCGTTTTTGTCGACAAAAGTCGATGTCTTCCCCACCGCCAGTCTTTGGGAAGCGTAGATCAAAGCGGACGCCGTCGGACACGTTGCGCCGTGCGATGAGGTTTGCTGTGACACCCCACGGAAGATCTTCGTCCATTTTGGATGCGATGTCCCAGAAATATGTTACCCCCGCAAGGTGGATCGCGCTCGTGTAGATGCTAGTGGCTATGGGGAGAATACTGTTCCCAACAAAGCCGGCGGCATCCGGGTGCGCACGGATCACCTTCTCTGCCTGCACGAGTAGATCTGGGGCGGGAAGCACGTCATCGTCGAGAAAATGTGCCCATTCGCCTGCAGACTCATCCAAACCGCGATTGCGGGACGCAGACGCACCCATACTTGTATTGTTAACGCGAATGCGGACGTCTGCACGGTGCCCATGCCGATACTGCAGGGTGTTGACACCAGCCGCATCGGGATTGTCAACGATGATGATCCACATGACAGTGCACGTGGGGGACGGCTGGAGCTGGAGGATCGGCTCCAGGAAGGACATGTTAACGCGATAACTGGGGATGATGACGTCAAGAGCCAGCTTCTTCTGGATCGAGGGTCGCGGAGAAGTGGTAGAGAG
>QFFA01001292.1:0-19362 GCA_003316565.1 Russula foetens
AATATCCGTTCGCTATACGGAAGACGAGGACCATGATCCTTGAGGTGAGACCAACCATCATCGTTAGCGGGTTTTGTGTATTAGCGCCCTCTCCTTATTAGTTATTATTGCACCCGCTTTAATTGTTACCTTTAACCGGAATGTTACGAACATCACGTCATGGGAAGATCACTCTACATAAGTCACTGATCCCAGCCAGCTGCGCCCGTACGAATACAATTATCCTCAGAAGTACAAGAGAGTACAGAGTAAGCCGACCATCTGAGCGAAGCCACTCTAACGCAATCACCTGTCAAATGCCTATTTAAACTAAGAACAGCAGTGCTGCGACTAGCCCCTCGTTCAGGTGAACACCGCCTCGCCTTTGGAGCCGAAGGCGCTACTCACTGTGCTGTAGTGGTGCTGTTAACACTACAAAATGATGCGCTCACCGAATAATACTATTGTGATCACGATCCCACGCCCCCGACCAACCTATCACTGGATTTCACTCCACACGCTTGTACTTACACGGCTTTTTCAGCGCTTCAGCGCTCGGGGCTTTTACGTGGGTTATCCTTTTGGCCAAACATGTTCGGGACAGTTTTCATAGCCTGATGAGTTTCGGGCCATCTCCTAGGATGCGTATCATCGCCGACTCAGACCTGTGAGGTGTGTCACCAGGACATCACGCGATTCCTCAGACGGGCAACCGCGATTGTTGGAGTCCTGGAGAGGCGGCGATAACCCGTAACGAAGTCGTAAGCACGCTAAGGTCGAGGGACCAACTCACGCCATAAGGCCCAAGTTCATGTATGTTAATCCTCCTATGCGGGTTTCAGCGTGTTTGGCGTAGATTTCAACGCCGAATAGGCTGTCAGGGAGGTAGTCGTTGCCAACTAGATACAATTAATACAAGGGTCATGAAACATGCTCTTTCACCTGATAATATTGTCATCCTCACAGCCATCCTGCAATACCAATTGTTTCACCTGGAGGCACGGTATATACCGCTATACAAAGCCCTGTTCACTAACGGAGTGCCGGAGAAGTCTTATATGATAGTCGGTATTCATGGCCGAATTGGAGACTTTTACGGGGCAACCCGCCTAAAAACGAGCTTCGTAACTCAACGTCCACAAGGAGTGAAGCGAGGAGAGATACACATTTCGTGGATCCACAACAGGAAACCATCCGGTTCCCTTCTGTGGATTCACGAGCTGGGTTCTTTCCGACCAGGACGACACAGCTCTGAGTCGCCAAGTCAGAGTGGGGCGCTGGCGAGCATTGCAATGCCGTAGTAGTTGGTGGCTGGGCTCAATGGGGACAGATAGTTTCTCGGGTCCTGTCAAACAGAACTTCTGGTCGAGAAGTTATATTCGACAGGACACGCAGTCCGTACGGGTGATGAGGTATGGCATGAAATCATGGATGGTCCATACAGCTTGCTATCTGTTGCCTTATTAACACACCAGTGTATGAGTGAGATATCCGAATATTGTAAAAGGATTTGCGTACCAGCAACGATTTGCCGCAGCCGCCACTCCAACATGTGTCAGCCTTTGAGCGTCCACGACCTAGGCCCAATCTCATCAAGTCCTTGGAAAACACTTAAAAAAGGAAGGTGAGGTGAGGGATGGTGTAGTCTATCGCCGAGTACGCACGTTTGAACGGTAGGACGACAACGATAACACCCGTGGGGAGGAGACCTGGATAACACTCAGAGGCTCACCACGCTAACTAACCCCACCAATGGCTGCAGAAAACGCATGGAGAACACGAAAAGTAAAAGTCCTCCACGCATTTTCTACAACCACATGGTCGAATGTAGACATTCCGTCAATCTGTCATTGTCATCTTACTATCCGTATGGGGATCGATCAAGGCCGACGACGTGGGTTTCGGGGTTAAAGTCCTGCACTGTTCAGTCAATGTAGCGTTCGAAGTACTCTTTCAATCGCGTTGATAGTTCAATAGATGCTATGGGTCGTAGAGGCAAGAATGATCTGGGAGACAGTTGCCCATGGTCTTGCGGATAGTAAGACGGCGCCGTGGTCAACTCTCTCTCTCTCTGATTTGGCTTTGCTTGACCACTACGTCACGTGGGGTGCACGCGGAATGCCACGTGGCACATGTGGACTTGGCCCTCTTGTCGTTCTGACCAATGTGGAAGTAGCGTGTTTGAGCAGCCTTGAGGGTGGCTCAGGGTTTGGGCGTGTCAGGCAACCCAATTGGGTTGCGTATTGTCCAAGGTTTAACTTTGACCGCCATGCAAGCAGAGTCTATTGTCGACGACACCCTGAGGGACCGTGACGTTCAGCGGTGAGAAGAATGTTCTTAGAACTAGTGATTCTTTCCCAACCCCGTTTTTCAGCTTCCGCATCCTCTGCGTGGGCAAGGTATGTCATTACCCTTTCCCACTGGTACCACCCACCAAACTGCGCGGTTGATAACTGACCTACACTCGCAGTCAGGGGTCGGGAAGTCAGCGCTGATCAATCGTGTATTACGTTTGGAGAATTCGGTAAGGGTACCATGGCCAGATTGCGTGTGCTACTAACTGAGCCGGCTGTCGACTAAGCCCAATGCAGCCCACGTTGAACAGTGGAGACCGGGACGCGCTAACATCGACAAAGAATTCACTTCACCCGAGAACAACGACTTCGTTCTGCACGACTCTAACGGGTTCGTACCAGGCGATACCAAGACCTTTAATGATGTGGATAGGTTCATCCGGCAACGGTGCGACTCGAACCTCCCCCTCAAAGATCGACTCCACGCTATATGGTGAGGATCCTCTTGGAGGCGACTTAAGGCCGAGCTCACTGCTATCAGGCTGTGTACGGAGACGCCAAGAGTGGGCGGGCACATACTTGAGAGACCTGACGAGAACTTACTTCGTCTCGCCCATGAAACCGGAAGTGCGTTCCTTACTACTACACCAGCTAGTATGTTTCTGATGCATCGTGGGTTGGTATTCATGGACTCAGCTCCTGTTGTAATCGTCCTCACAATGTATGACCTATTGGTGAGGACAAAGGAGGCTGAGTTGCAAGAGGATAATGATAGCCTGAGTGGAGACGCTCTGCGTGATCGGGGCAAAGAGGAGGCCCGGAAAGCATTTGATGAATGCATCCGGTCTCTCGAGCGCACTTTGCGCAATACGAACACGCCGATGCCACCTCACGTGAACGTTTCGGGTATATAATTTCCCATTGTTTATTTGAATCCGTGTTGATCTGTCTCCGCAGTCCGACGGGGCTACGAAGTTGGCATCTCGTCTCTCGTTCAAGTCACTGGCGACGTTGTCAGTGACAAGCTCAAGTCGCTGTGGGCGACTGCACGACCTGAAACTCGGAGTCGCCAATTCAAAATGAATGCCTCTATCGAGTAAACCCTGTCAATCCCATCTGAGTCACGTCGGTCACTGATGCTGCCTACCATTTGACTCGATCAGCATAGCCATGACCACCATGGGCCGTAGGTATCTCAAATTGCATTTCTCTGTCAGTCATTGACCACAGTTCCGATCACAAACTTCTCTAGTTTGTAGGGCCTCTAGTGTTCGGTCGACTCGGATGCTGTTGCGCGATTGCCTTGGAAGAATTCATCGAGATATCGTCACTTGCTGGGACATAAGAGACGATGAAAAGGCAAGGATATTTCTGTGGTGTGGTGACCCACATTCTAACCATGTCTTCCGGTAGACCCTCAGCAGTGACGGGTTCAAGCAATTGATGCTATACCTTGTCCAAGATGTTCAGGAATCGCGGAATCAGCATGGGCCCTACATCACACCGTTACAGTCACCGTAAGTGTCGAAACGATGGGATAGGATAGACTGTGACACTTCTTTCACAGGCCGCTCGAGATTCACAAAATTTCTACCTTCATCAGTCTAATAACTGCCCCAGAAGCTTCCTTTCCGCCAGCCACGACCTTCATTGGTTTGACATCCCCTTTTGCGGACTGGCTCTGGAGCGCTGTCCTGGATAACGGGTGAGCATTTTCTATAGGTCTCCAATTCAGGTGCTGACGGAAGATGTGAAGACCCTCAGTTCAGCGTCTCTTGATGGCCTACACCGCAAATCTCATAACAGTGCTAAAATCACTGTTCGACATTGTAGAATCAAGTCCCTCCGAAGGAACTACGTGGTTAAAGTTGTACAGAGTATTCCGAGCATACCAACGGCTTGACTCACGCGAACAGCTCTATCGCCATATTTACGCAAACATCCAGCACGATGGGCAGATCAGGGATTCGCTTAGCTTTCATCGCGAGTTGTGTGAGTTGTTGGAACATGAGCTCCCGCATTCTGGCTCGGAACGTGTAGGTCAGAATACTCAAGATACCGGAGCTTCTCCGACACCATCCCCAAGTACCGAAGAGCCCCCGTCATCACGCGGACTGTCCACATCGCCTGGAGTACATGCACCATCCCCTGGAGCACCCGCACCATCACCTGGAGGACGTGAAGACTTCGACATATACTGCGAGGACCTTGAGCGTAAATACAGAAAGCAGTCAAACTACCGACGCACCCACCCGCGCAAGTCCAGTGTACCTAGGCCAGACCGGGACCTCCAAGACACAGACAGCGACAGCACCGTGGAAAACGACGACGGACCCGACAATCATGAGGAACGTTTCTTCGACGTTGACGGTGAAAGCTATAATCCCCCACGCTCAGTAAAAACGGCAAGTAAACCAGCTTATCCATGATTGGCGGTTATCCACAACGCAGTTCGGACTGACCAAAATGAAAACTAGATGTCAAAACGATCATTTTCGACCTACAGTCTAGCCAGTACAAGGAATAGTGGCCCATCCACAATATTTCACGACTGGTAGGCTGGCACAAGAATGGATGCCGTGAATCAAGGTGGCGGTTGCGAGAGCCGATATGTACGCGTGTGATAGGATGAGGTGGGATGCTCTAAGAACGGGGATGTTTGCTTCGCCTAGGTCTTCCTGTCGTTCCGTAGTTCTCAGATGTACCGACTAAGCGGCCAGGAAATACAGAGCAGAGAGATGAGTTTTCGCGACTTTACATCGAAGCCGATATACGTCTGGAGAATCGCCACACAAAGTGTCGCGGATACAGTCCCCTCAATTTCTGATAAGATAATGGTTTGCAGTTGGTGAGACGGAAGAGAAGACCTTTCCTTGGCTTGTCCTGTAGGGTTGCCGGGTTCGCGGCTTACCGGGCCGCAGCAAAAGTTTTCCGGCCCATATTCCGCTTCTGAACAGTCTATCTAGCATGAACCAGCGAGCGAGCGGCAACCACAAAGGCCAAGAAACGTGTTTTCCCTGAAGCGCTCTCCGAAGGACTTTCGCCAGTGCTCCAGGGTCATCATCACATCAACATCTCATCCCGATCAGCCGGCGCTCGGGCTGATCGACTTTTCCATCGTCGACCGACTCCTCGTGTTCACCACATGGTACGCCCCTCATTTTTCTTTCACTTCTGTGCCTTTCTGTGCGCTCCCTTATTCATACCGCAATAGGCGCCTTCCATCGGTCGCGTGTTCGAAACGAGGCTGCAATAATAACAACGCATCGTTTTCGCCAAGTGCGCCCTTTGTCACCCGCTGGCATTCTTCACTATCTACCCTTTTCCTCTCTCTTCTGCTCTATCACCACTCTGACAGCAAGTGGTCCGACCTTAAGCGAAATCCAATCTCTGAATCTGTGCGCTCAAGTACTGCGTCCTCGTGTACTTCCACACATCCGTCCGAACCACTTCCAGCCTTGCCTTCTGTCGCCAGAGTGCGTCTTGGTCCTTTTTTTTCTTACATGCCTCCCCCTCCTTAATGCGAGATGTCTCTGCTCCTAGCCTTTTGCGTCGCTTCAATCTCCTTCGCGCCGCATCTGGCAAGTGGCAATCCCATCTCTTTTGGCTATCTCAAAATTGAATCAGGCTTGTAGAGCAGCGCGCTCGCAGCGCAGAAAATCATCTCTCTGAAGAATAAATGGACACGTTTCTGCAAACCCTCGGTCGTCTGCGCTCCAAGCAATCCGCCAACTCTACCAGCGGCGACGCAATCGACGGCCTGGCTCGCGAGTCTTTACCGCCCACCGATACGACCGCCAGTTCCGTCACGCCGGGCCCACGCTTGACAAAGCGCTACAGCAACAATATGTTTGGCTCTGGTAAATTCAGAGATTACACCTATGTTCGCAGTGTGTCGAGAAAACGCACTGCCTCTGAATTGGATCAGGGGGAGTCTTTACCGCCCGCCGATACGACTCCCAGTTTCGTCACACTGGGCCCACGCTGGCATTACAACAACAATATGTTTGGCTCTGGTAAATTCAGAGATCATACTTATCTTCGCAGTGTGGCGAGAGAACGCTCTGCGATTGAATTGGCGCAGGGGACTCGAAGGACGTTTCAGCCTGGTCGTAGAAGAAGGGCATCACTGTCATTGGAGGAAGTAATACGCGGGATCGAGGAAGAATCTGGCAGTGATGGTGACGGCGATGACCAAAATTTGATTCCACGGTCCCCGGAACCTGAACGTGTGTCCAGTCTCAAGGGACGATCGGTAGGTGGCTGTGCTGTGGCTAGAGAACTCTCTGTCTCTGAATTGGAGCAGGGGGGATCTTTACCGCCCGCCGATACGACTCCCAGTTCCGTCTCACTGGGCCCACGCTGGCGTTACAACAACAATATATTTGGCTCTGGTAAATTCAGAGATCATACTTATCTTCGCAGTGTGGCGAGAGAACGCTCTGCGATTGAATTGGCGCGGGGGACTCGAAGGACGTTTCAGCCCGGTCGTGTAAGAAGGGTATCACTGTCATTGGAGGAAGTAATACGCGAGATCGAGGAAGAGGCTAGCAGTGATAGTGATGGCGATGACGAAATTTTGATTCCACGGTTCCCTGCACCTGAACGTGTGTCCAGTCTCAAGGGAGGATCGGTAGGTGACTGTGCTGTGGGGGCTTGTTTCCTTCTGATCTCAACTCTCTCCCATGCGCAGGTCGACAAGCCCCGTCCAGTCCCATCATCTGAACCCACTGTATATGAAACAGGAACGGCCGTCTCACCAGATCCCCCAATGCAGGTGGATGCCACGGAATTCCGTTCCGCTCCATCTCCTTACCCCCGCGGCGCTGAACCTATCCCCTGGCTGCGAGGCTATATCCCAGGTATGCTGAGACCCATGGCATCCTGCGAAACGACTTTCGATCCCGATGAGGTCTCTCCCTCCTCTTCTGCCTCACCCCGTGCCACATCCCCCAGTACCCCTGGTACGAATGATAGAACAACCTCTCCCAGTAACGTTCTACATCGCGACTCGACATCCGTGCGACATTCGCACCGCACCTCGTCCCCTCTACAAACGGACCCTAGCGCTCCGCTCACTTCGCTATTATCTGGCGTCAGCAACCGCTTTACGCCAGACCGTTCACATACCCCGGATGGCGCATCCCCCGAATTTGGCAGTCGTAAATACAGAAAACAGTCAAACTACAGACGCACCGACCCGCGCAAGTCCAGTGTACCTAGGCCTGACTGGGACCTCCCAGACACAGACAGCGACAGCACCGTAGAAAACGACGACGGACGCAACAATCATGAGGAACGTTTCTTCGACATTGACGGTGAAAGCAATAATGCTCCACGCTCAGTAAAAACGGCAAGTGAAGCCAGCTTATCCATCTTTGGCGGTTATCCACTCGCAGTTCGGACTGACCAAAATGAAAACTAGATGTCAAAACAATCGTTTTCGACCTACAGTCTAGCCAGCACAACGAATAGTGGCACATCCACAATCTTTTATGACTGGTAGGCTGGCACAAGAATGGATTCCGTGAATCAAGGTGGCCGTTGCGAGTGCCGATATATACACGTATGATGGGATGAAGTGGGAATGCTCTGAAGAGCGGGGATATGTCCATCGCCCAGGTCTTCCTGTCGTCCCGTAGTTCTCAGATGTACCAACTAAGCGGCCAGGAAGTGTCGCGGATACAGTCCCCTCGATTTCCGATAAGATAATGGTTCGTAGTTAGTGAGAAGAGAGATTGTTAGATGAGAGTAAATCCTTCGTATCTGTCCAAGCACAGTGGATCCACACATGAAAATATTCACATTCCACTCCATATATGACTACTCTACAACAGTGTGATGTAAAGTCAAACGAATCCAAAATGCAATTCCACAAAAATGATCAGAGCGATTTGAAAATTTGAGTGTCCATTGATATTGGTCAATCAGGATTCCTTGACCAGATAGAGGACCTCATGCTGGAAAATCTCATTGGATTTAGGCTGTTTCACGGATTTAGTGATGTTTTGTTTTGCAATTATGTCCTGGGAGCGTCACGGTAATCACTGAAGTGACCACAAGCCACAAGTGAGCGGAGCGCGGAGCGGGAGTCTCGGTTCGCTCGGGCCGTTCATCGGCATTTTCCTGCCGTGGCGTTCTCCCGCGCCACGTCTTCCACGTGCAGTGTCATCGATGATGGTCACCTCCAATCACCCTCCAATGCGGAAGCAGCGTGTTTGAGCAGCCTTGAGGTGGCCCAGGGTTTAAGCGTGTTGGGCAGATGGGTTGCGTGTTGTCCAACGTTAGCTTTGACTACCATGCGTGTAGAGTCTATTGTCGACGACGCCCTGAGGGGCGTTCCGCGGTGAGAAGAATGTTCTTAGAACTAGTGATTCTTTCTCAACCACGTTTTTCAGCTTCCGCATCCTCTGCGTGGGCAAGGTATGCCATCACTCTTCCCACTGGTACAAGCGGACTACACTGTTGACAACTGATCTTCACGCGCAGTCATGTGCTGGGAAGTCATCGCTGATCAATCGTGTCTTCTGTTTGGAGAATTCGGTAAGGGTGCCATGACCAGATTTCGGGTGCTACTAACTGAGTCGGCCGTCGACTAAGCCCAATGCACCCTACGTTCGACGGCGGAGACAGGGACGCGCTAATATTGACAAAGGATTCACTTCACCCGAGAACAACGGCTTCGTTCTGCACGACTCTGATGGGTTCGAACCAGGCGATGCCAAGACCTTTAATGATGTGGATAGGTTCATCCGGCAACGGTGCGACTCGGACCTCCCCCTCAAAGATCAACTCCACGCTATATGGTAGGATCCTCTTGGAGGCGACTTAAGGCCGAGCTCACTGCTATCAGGCTGTGTACCGAGACGCCGAGAGTGGGCGGGCGTATACTTGAGACACATGATGAGAATTTACTTCGTCTCTCCCATGAAAACAGAAGTAAGTTCCTTCTACTACACCGGCTAGTATGTTCCTGACGCATCTTGGGTTGGTATTCATCATTCATGGAATCAGCTCCTGTTATAATCGTCTTCACAAAGTATGATCAATTGGTGAGGACAAAGAGGGATGTGTTTCAAGAGGACGATCTTAGCCTGAGTGGAGACGTTCTGCCAGTTCATGAGCGGAGCAAAGAGGAGGCCCGGAAAGCATTTGATATATGCATCCAGACTCTCGAGCGCACTTTGCGTGAGACGAACACGCCGAAGCCACATCATGTGGCCGTTTCGGGTATATATTTCCCATTGTCTATTTGGATCCGTATTGAGCTGTCTCCCCAGACCGACGGGGATACGAAGCTAGCATCTCGTCTCTCGTTCAAGTCACTCGCGACCTTGTCTGTCGCGCAAGGTGGGAGTTTGCACGTGCGATTCGCGAAGTCAAAATCAATGCCTGTGTCGAGTAAATCCTGTCAATCCCGTCTGAGGCACGCTGGTCACTAATGTTGTCTCCCATTTGACTCTATCAGCATAGCCATGGCTGCCACAGACTGTATCCGCTGTAGGTATCTCAAATTGCATTTCTCTGGCAGTCATTGACCACAGTTCCGATCCAAAAGTTCCTCTAGTTCGTAGGACGCCCTTGCGCGATTGCCTTGGAAGAATCCATCGAGATATCGTCACTTGTTGGAACTTTGTAGATGAGGAAAAGGTAATGATTTCTCTGCGGTGTAGTGAGCCGTGCTTTAACCATGTTTTCCGGTAGACCCTCAGCAGTGGCGGGTTCAAACAATTGATGCTGTACCTTGTCCAAGACATTCAGGAATCACGGAATCAGCATGGACCCTACAACACACCGTAAGTGTCAAAGCGATGAGGTTGAATAGACTATAACACTTCTTTCACAGGCCGCTAGAAAATGACAAAATTTCTACCTTCTTCAGCCTCATAACTGACCCAACAGCTCCCTTTCCGCCAGCCACGACCATCATTGGTTTGACACCTTCATTTGTGGATTGGTTCTGGAGCGCTGTCCTCGATAACGGGCGAGTACTTTCTATAAGTCTCCAATTCACGCGCTGACGGAAAATGTGAAGACCCTCGGTTCAGCGTCTTTTGATGGCTTACACTACATATCTCATAACAGTGCTCAAATCACTGTTCGACATGCTAGAATCAAGTCCCTCAGAAGGAACTATGTGGTTAAAGCTGTACAGCGTATTCCAAGCGTACGAACGGCATGACCCGCGCGACCGACTTCATCGCCGAATTTGTGCAAAGTTCCAGCATGATCGGCAGATCGGTGATCCGGTTTGCTTTCGCCGCGAGTTGTGTGGGTTGTTGGAACATGAGCCTCTGCCATCTGGCTCGCAACGTGACGAAACTGTAGGTCGGAATACTCAAGATACCGGACCTTCCCCGGCATCATCCCTAAGTACTGGACACCCCCCGTCATTACGTGGAGTTTCTGCGCCATTACTCGGAGTGTCGATATCATCCCCTGGAGTACATGTGACATCTCCTGGGATTTCCACACAACCTTCTGGAGGGCCTGCGCCATCCCCTGGAGTACCCGCACCATCACCTGGAGGGCACGAAGACTTCGACATATACTGCAAGGCCCTTGAGCGTCAATACAGAAAGCAGTCAAACTATAGACGCACCCACCCGCGCAAGTCCAGTGTACCTAGGCCTGACCAGGACCTGCCAGACACAGACAGCGACAGCGCCGTGGAAAATGACGACAGACACAACAATTATGAGGAGCGTTTCTCCGACATCGACAGTGGAAGCTATAATGCCCCACGCTCAATAAAAACGGCAAGTAGATCCAGCTTACCCGTATTTTGTGGTTATCCACAGCGCAGTTCGGACTGACCAAAATGAAAACTAGATGTCAAAACGATCATTTTCGACCTACAGTCTAGCCAGCACAACGAATAGTGGCACATCCACAACATTTTACGACTGGTAGGCTGGCACCAGAATGGATGCCATGAATCAAGGCGGCGGTTGCGAGATCCGATATGTACACGTGTGATAAGATGAGGTGGGATGCTCTGAAGAACGGGGATATGCCATTCTCCTAGGTCTTCTTGTCATTCCGTAGTTCTCAGATGGTAGTACCAACTAAGCAGCCAGGAAATACAGAGCAGAGAGATGAGTTTTCGCGACTTTACATCGAAGCCGATATGCGTCTGGAGTGTCGCCACACAAAGTGTCGCGGATACAGTCCCCTCAACTTCTGATAAGATAATGGTTTGCAGTTAGTGAGACGGAAGAGAAGAGAGGTTGTCAGAAAGGCGATGATATCCTTTCCTTGGCTTGTCCTGTAGGGTTGCCTCGACTCGGCATGGGTTCGCGGCTTACCGGGCCGCAGCAAAAGTTTTCCGGCCCATATTTCGCTTCTAAACAGAGGCTCACCGTGACCAATGCCCGTCTATCTAGCATGAACCAGCGAGCGAGCGGCAACCACAAGGGCCAAGAAATGTGCTTCCCCTGAAGCGCTCTCCGAAGGACTTTCGCCAGTGCTCCAGGGTCGTCATCACATCAACATCTGATCCCGATCAGCCGGCACTCGGGCTGATTGACTTTTCCATCTTCGACCGACTCCTCGTGTTCACCACATGGTACGCCCCTCATTTTCTTTCACTTCCGTGCCTTTCTATGCGCTCCCTTATTCATACCGCAATAGGCGCCTTCCATCGGTCGCGTGTTCGAAACGAGGCCGCAATAATAACAACGCATCGTTTTCTCCAAGTGCGCACTTTGTCACCCATGCTGGCATTCTTCACCATCTATCCTTTTCCTCACTCTTCTGTTCTATCATCACTCCGACAGCAAGTGGTCCGACCTTAAGCGAAATCTAATCTCTGAATCTGTGCGCTCAAGTGCTGCGTCCTCGTGTACTTCCACACATCCGTCCGAACCAATTACAGCCTTGCCTTCTGTCGCCAGAGTGCGTCTTGGTCCTTTTTTTTTTCTTACATGCCTCCCCCTCCTTAATGCGAGATGTCTCTGCTCCCAGCCTTTTTCGTCGCTTCACTCTCCTTCGCGCCGCATCTGGCACGTGGCAATCCCATCTCTCTTGGCGATCTCAAAATTGAATCAGGCTTGTAGAGCAGCGCGCTCGCGGCGCAGAAAATCATCTCTCAGAAGAAGAAATGGTCACGTTTCTGCAAACACTCGGTCGTCTGCGCTCCAAGCAATCCGCCAGCTCGACCAGCGGCGACGCAATCGACGGCTTGGCTCGTGCGTCTTTACCGCCCACCGATACGACCCCCAGTTCTGTCACACCGGGCCCACGCTTGACAAAGCGTTACAGCAACAATATGTTTGGCTCTGGTAAATTCAGAGACCACACTTATCTTCGCAGTGTGTCGAGAGAACGCTCTGCCTCTGAATTGGATCAGGGGGAGTCTTTACCGCCTACCGATACGACCCCCAGTTCCGTCACGCCTGGCCCACGCTCGGAAAAGCGTTACAGCAACAATATGTTTGGCTCTGGTAAACTCAGAGATCATACTTATCTTCGCAGTGTGACGAGAGAATGCACTGCCTCTGAATTGGAGCAGGGGATTCGAAAGACGTTTCAGCCAGGTCGTAGAACAAGGGCATCGCTGGCATTGGAGGAAGTAATACGCGAGATCGAGGAAGAGGCTGGCAGTGATGGTGACGGCGATGACCAAAATTTGATCCCACGGTCCCCGGAACCTGAACGTGTGTCCGGTCTCAAGGGAAGATCGGTAGGTGGCCGTGCCGTGGCGAGAGAACGCTCTGTCTCTGAATTGGAGCAGGGGGTGTTTTTACCGCCCGCCGATACGACCCCCAGCTCCGTCACTCCGGGCCCGCGCTCGGAAAAGCCTTACAGCAACAATATGTTTGGCTCTGGTAAATTCAGAGACCATACTTATCTTCGCAGTGTGGGGAGAGAACGCTCTGCCTCTGAATTGGAGCAGGGGATTCGAAAGACGTTTCAGCCAGATCGTAGAACAAGGGCATTACTGGCATTGGAGGAAGTAATACGCGAGATCGAGGAAGAGGCTGGCAGTGATGGTGACGGCGATGACCAAATCTTGATTCCATGGTCCCCGGCACCTGAACGTGTGTTCAGTCTCAAGGGAATATTGGTAGGTGGCTGTGCTGTGGGGGCTTGTTTCTTCCGCTCACAACTCTCTCGCGCGCGCAGGTCGACATGCCCCGTCCAGTCCCATCATCTGAACCTACTGTATATGAAACAGGAGCGACCGTCTCGCCGGATCCCCCAATGCAGGTGGATGCCGCGTATTTCCGTCCCACTCCATCTCCTTACCCTCGCGGCGCTGAGCCCATCCCCTGGCTGCGAGGCTATATCCCAAGTATGCTGAGACCTATGACACCCTGCGAAACGACTTTCGATCCCGATGAGGTCTCTCCCTCCTCTTCTTCCATACCCCGTGCCACACACCCCCGTACCCCTGGTACAGATAGAACAACCTCTCCCAGTAATGTTCTACATCGCGACTCGACATCCGTGCGACATTCGCACCGCACCTCGTCCCCCCTACAAACGGACCCTAGCGCTCCGCTTACTTCGCTATTATCTGGCGTCAGCGACCACTTTACGCCAGACCGTTCACATACTCCGGATGGCCCATCTCTCGAATTTGGCAGTCGTAAATACAGAAAACAGTCAAACTACAGACGCACCCGCCCGCGCAAGTCCAGTGTACCTAGGCCTGACTGGGACCTCCCAGACACAGACAGCGACAGCACCGTGGAAAACGACGACGGACGCAACAATCATGAGGAACGTTTCTTCGACATTGACAGTGAAAGCTATAATCCCCCACGCTCAGTAAAATCGGCAAGTAAAGCCAGCTTATCCATGTTTGGCGGTTATCCACACGCAGTTCGGACTGACCAAAATGAACACTAGATGTCAAAACAATCATTTTCGACCTACAGTCTAGCCAGTACAACGAATAGTGGCACATCCACAATATTTTACGACTGGTAGGCTGGCACAAGAATGGATGGCAGTTGCGAGTGCCGATATATGCACGTATGATGGGATGAGGTAGGATTGCTCTGAAGAACGGGGATATGTCCTTCGCCCAGGTCTTCCTGTAGTCCTGTAGTTCTCAGATGTACCAACTAAGCGGCCAGGAAGTGTCGCGGATACAGTCCCCTCGATTTCCGATAAGATAATGGTTCGCAGTTGGTGAGAAGAGAGATTGTCAGAAGACGATATCCTTCCTTGACTGTCACGGGTTACATCTTCCAAAGCTGGCAGGGCGCCGTAGGTTTTCTTTTTCTTTATCTCATCCGCATTTTCGATCTCGGTCAGCTGACCTCGCTCTGCCGCCTACCTGATCCGAGGTTGCCCCGGGTGCGCAGCCATCGAGGCGCATTGCATCCCTCCGGCTGCTAGGACAGTGTTCGAGTTAATGGCTACTGTACCCAGACAAGGAGGGCACAGATGTAGAGCTACCTCTCGTTAGCAGAGAAGGTTTTTCCTAATGTATTTCTCCATCACCGAATTTTCATCCATTTATGGCGCAGTTGTTAATTCGCAAAACTACGACGAAGCGAAGCCCTTACACCAAGCATCGGGTCACGAACAACTCAGGGTTAGTACGCATTTGCTGCTCGCATCCGGCTCAGATGTCAATTTTCGAAATAACCTTCGCTGCACAAAGCAGCTCAAGATGTGCCCGCTGGAACGCCCTCTGGAAGTATGCTGCAGACTTTCAGACGCAGGTGTTCAAAAATTCAGGACCTTGACGGAAAAGATGGCCAACGAGCACGTCATGGGTCGCCTTGGTGACGAGCGCCCTGCTTGTTACGGTGCTCGTCGGGCAGTATAGCAGTATCCCTGCAGCGGGTCAAAGATTCGGGTGACCAGCGAAAACGAGCTAGTTTGAAAGAACGAGGTGGCGTCAACAACAGAAAGGGAGGGATGTTGAGAATTCGTACCAATACCTTGTTGATGTGAGGCTTGAGCTACGTCGTTGACTCGTTGAAACATGGGAGACAGACTGTTGGCATGGTGGGGCAGGTAGATAGACACAAATCGAGGTCCGCGAAGGCAAATGGTGGCCAAATCTGCGCCGATTACTATCATGGTCATGGAACCATATTGTCTTTGAGCGACTGAGGTGGCGAGCAGGCAAAGGTGATGGCACAAGCAACCAGCAATTCCAGTCAAGAATCCAGTAATCCGGGTCTACTGATAGCTCAACTCGGTCTGTCCACACTGACAAACTAATGTTAGTAGCTGCCATCCCGACGAGTCATCATATCAATTTTCGCTGAGCCTCGGCATGTTCCGAGCTCCGCCTCAATTCCCCCAACCCAATCCTCATTTTTTTCATCTCCCGTGCTTGCCCATTCAAGGTTACCACGCAAGTGTCGGTGCGCGCGACTGAAATCAATTCACTGACCCTAAATTTGGCCTTTAAATTGGTAGACAGGCGACTACTGTGGGCCTCCCCTCCTTCATTCCGTCTTTCACTTTATCCCCTCGCAAAAGATGACATAAATATGAAGCATCCACCATAATTAAGCCATGTGACTGTTTTGAAAAGGGCAAATCACTGATCGGCTTAGGTAAGTTATGCCAACGCCTCTCCCGCGAGGCAGCCTCCGAGTCGCGCTTCGCGCCGAAGGACACATTGCGTTAAACCATTGTTCTCCCATTCCGTAGTCTATCTCCCCTAGACGAACCTACGATCCATTGGAATCATGTCTTTCACTCAATATACCGTGACTCCAACCTCTAACTTCCAATTGATCACCAAAGCGTTGCATGATTATGCTAAGCAAACCGGAATAAATCTCGCTAAGCATCCCTCTGCCAAGCAGCTCGAACTCGTGGATTCTCCCGATGCCATCCTTCGGATATTTCAAGAGAGAGAGAATGCTTTTAGAGAGTACCGCGATAGGAATCGGACTCTGATAAATTGCCTCCGCCCAGCAGTGCAGACACTGCATGCGCTCTCAGGTGTCATCGGCGAGGTGGCTAACCTAGTGAGCCACACATTCCTGTCCCCATTCCTTGTTTCAGTTATGAATATTTCAATGCGATCTCGCCAGGGTCCTCTCCTACCGGCGAAGGCTATCTTTGTTGGAATCGATGCTCTGCTCTCTGTAAGTACTACCCCGAATGTTCTTCAACCGGATAACCCGTGACGTATGGACATGGCTATGGTAGGCTGCCAGTGGGGTCAGTTCAAGCTACGATGCTCTCCTCGACCTTTTTGACCGCATCGGGAATTTCCTCAAGCGCCTTGATATTTATATTGGCATTCCGCCTACCCAGATGATGACAGATATCATCGTGAAAGTCATGGCTGAACTACTCTCGGTGCTTGGCCTTGCGACGATGCTGATCAAGCAGAGGCGATCCTGTAAGTGCGCCCGTGCAAACTCATTTCTCGTGGCTCAGCGTGTCATAGCGATGTTCGCCAGGAAGCTGTTGGGAGAGGACGATGTTGAGGCTGTCCTACAAAAGTTGGATCGATTGACCCTGGAAGAGGGTCGCATGGCTGCTGCGCAACCCCTGGGTATGGTTCATCGCCTTGAAAGTAATGTGAGGGTAGCCATGGAAGGTTCGTGGTGCCTGTTCTGTGGTCATCAGTTCGTTTCTGAGAGCGCGCTATGTTAGATGGCCGGGCGTCAAAGGACAGTAATCGACGCATTGAAAGTGATATCAATAAGCTGAAACGTTTGTCATTCCCCTTTTTGACGTTGATGCAATGCTTGACGTTATTTCACAGGTTACTGGTTGCGGAAAGATATGCTACAGTGGCTCTCTCCTCCTGACCCTTCAATGAACCACAACACCATTTGGAAGGCTCACCATAGCGGGACTGCAACATGGTTCTTGGAAAGCAACCTATTCAAACAGTGGAAGGCGAAAGGGTCGCTCTTGTGGATTCATGGCAAACGTATGTTCCTCCAACCGAGTCCAACGGCTGGTGTGCCATTTTCATTGATAACTTCCTGGTGTCATAGCTGGTTCAGGGAAAAGCACACTTCTGTGCGTATCGTTTATCTGACTGATGTTCGAGATTTTTAATATCGCGGATTAGTTCTGCAATCATCCAGGACATTGATCGCATGCGCGAAGCTAAATTGGCCATGCTGGCTTACTATTATTTCGACTCTCGAGAATCCAAGAAGCGAGACTTATATGGCCTCCTGTCCTCTCTCCTTTCCCAACTTTCTGCCGAATCGGATTCTTATCTTGACATCCTCTCGAGAATATATGCAGAGAGTGCCAGCGGCACGCGAAAACCCAGCAGTAGCGCAGCTTCTGAGTGTTTGACAGATATGCTAAAATTCCCAGGACAACGCCGGATATTTATCGTCGTCGACGCTCTCGACGAATGTACTGCTATTAATGTCTCGGGGGGGACATCTGCCCGTGAAGAGGTCCTTGAACTTATAAAGGGAGTGATTGGCTTGAAAAATCCGAATGTACATCTATGCGTGGCCAGTCATCCGGGGATCGACGTCAAGAAGTTTCTCGGGCCATTGAAACCTCTCGAAATCTCCCTCCATGATGAGATTGGGCAAAAGAATGACGTAGCCAAGTACATCGGGTCAGCTGTCCATTCATGTTCGGAGATGAAGGGGTGGAACAATGAAGAAAAGCAGCTGATCATTGACACGTTGTCAGAAGAGGCAAACGGCATGTAAGTTTTCGAGCCCATGATCTGCTGCCTCGAAATAGATGCTGATGCGCTCTCTCGGTGTAGGTTTCAGTGGGTCGTCTGTCAAATTGACAGGCTGCGCCGCAGTTTTCCCTCGAATCCTCGGGGTATTCTGAAAGACTTGCCGAAGAGTTTGGGCGAAACGTATTGCAAAATACTGCTGGGGATAGATGAAGAGAAACGAGAATATGCCCGACGTCTCTTCCGCTGCCTTGCAGTGGCCTTTCGCCCTCTCCACGCGGAAGAAGTTGCAGAAATTTTTGCGGTTAACTTTAACGCAGATGGTCCCACTGCATTCCACCCAAATTGGCGGCTACCAGATGCGGAAGAAGCCGTGTTGTCTGCATGTTCAAGCCTTATATCCATTGACAATGTCGCAGGCTCCCGAGTTGTTCAATTTTCCCATTCCTCTGTCAAGGAGTTCTTGACATCATCCCGGCTTTCGGACATGGAAAAAGGCCTTTCGTACTATCACATTATCCCCGAGTCCGCACATACGACCCTTGCGCACGCAAGCCTTTGTGTGCTCCTCCAACTCGAAAGCGATATTGACAAAAAGAGCATCGCTAGATTTCCTCTCGCCCTATACGCTGCTCGACACTGGATCGACCATGCGCACCTTGGGAACATGTCGCCGCACATTCAGGACATGATGAGGAGTCTTTTTAATCCGGAAAAGCCACATTTTTCAGCATGGGTTTGGCTGTACGACATAGACCATCATTGTAGGGAGCCTATGTCTGAGATGTACCCGACGCCACCAGAGGCGGGGCCCCTGTATTACGCCACAATGTGCGGTTTCCACAGTGTCACAGAGTACCTCCTCTCTGCCTGTTCACAAGACGTGAATAGCAGGGGTGGTTCTTACACGACTCCATTACATGCCGCCTCAGTCAAGGGACATTTCGATGTCGTATCGCTACTCCTTAGACACGGCGGAGATCCTAACGCTTACGATGAAGAAGGTTTGACTCCGCTTCACAGGGTATCGCGGGGCGGACACCCAGACATCGCTCGATCATTACTCAGAATTGCGCGTCTCCTCCTCGATTCTGGTGCAAACGTGGATGGTCCCGACAAGCAAGGCTGGACGCCATTGCATACGGCAGCACAAAATGGCCGTTGTGAAATGGTGGAACTATTACTTGAATCCAGGGCAAGACTTGATGTGCAGAATCAGACCCAAAAGACGCCATTGTCCCTGGCCAGTGGTGGAGGGAAGCCCGAAGTTCTACTGGACCGTGGCGCAGACCTGAATTTCCGGGACAGGGAAGGCTGGACCCCATTACACTCCGCCTCTCGATATGGTCATTCTGATATCGTACAAGTGTTGTTAGACCGCGGCGCTGATGTGAATGCACGAAAAGCAGATGACCGGACTCCCTTGCACCTCGCATCTCGATATGGACACCTCGCCGTTGTACATGTGTTACTCGATCGTGGTGCTCGTGT